>OU343164.1:25932931-26203149 GCA_910595825.1 Philhelius pedissequus
AATGAAGTAAGAAGAAGTCCACTGTACTTTTTTAAAATTTTTATACATTTAAGGAAATATCCAGTGAGTATCAGTGATAAAGAGTTATTACCTATAAGCGGAAAAAGAAGAGTGAAAATATTGCGATAATTGAAAACCATGGGAATAACTTGATTTTGTTTTAAAATGTCGAAAAAAGTGAACTCATGAATTGTTCACCAACGTTCAATACATTTGGAGCACTGGCAGTCACAGCTTTTTGCGGGGCTTGGTTGCGGAGATATCACCATCCAAAACAAGTGAAAAGCAGTTAGGTGGAAGGTCATGGGAATAAATTTGGATTGAAATATCTCAAGAACCAGATGCCGCAAATGCTAATTGTGCTCAGCTGTAGATTGGTATTTATTTATTTATTTATTTATTTATTGATCTACAAGCTTATGCTAACAGATATTAGAAATAATATTTACAAATAAAAATAAATAATTATATACAAAATAAATTACAATGAAAAACAAAAAGAAAAAAAAAAGAAAATACATAAATGAATTATATTAAAATTTCAATATTAACAATAATTTTGTTTTGAACAAACTTCATTGAAATGCCTTATACATCTACAAATTGGTTCATTTGTACCGTAGTTTGTTCTGTGGTATTGTTCAAAAAGCAAATCTCTGGGACGTAAATCTCTTGAAGGAACATAAAATGATATTTTAGAGAGCAAGGATGGGCATTTAATTTGATTATTCAAAATATCCCTTACAAACACAATATCATGCATATATCTTCTAGATTCAAGTGATTTAATTCCCAATAGTAAACAACGGGACTTATAATCCATATCACATTGCAAAAGGCGACAGTCATCGACACCGTTAATTTTTATAAACAATTTCAGGTCATCAGCATAGAGAAGGCAATGTGAATATTTTATAACTGATGTTATATCGTTTATAAAGATATTGAACAAAAGGGGGCCAAGATGGCTTCCTTGAGGAACACCAGACATACAATTCAGCGATTTTGAAAAAGAATTATTGATGAAAATCTTTTGTAACCTACCAATTAAATAGGAAGATATCCAACTTAAGAATGAAGAATGGAAACCATATAATTTAAGTTTTTGTATTAAACTAAAGTGGTTTACAGAATCAAAAGCCTTACTGAAATCAGTGTAGATTGCATCAACTTGATTTTTCCTCTCAATATTCTCAATAACATACGAAGAAAACAGGGCCAAATTTGTAGTTGTAGATCGCCCAGACATAAAACCATGCTTTAATTCAGAAATGGATTCGCGAGTTAAAAACTCTAATTTTGCTTTCAAAATGCTTTCGAATACTTTAGGTATAGCCGATAGCTTAGAAATTCCTCTGTAGTTATCAATTAAGTTCTTAGAACCTGACTTATGAATTGGAATAATATACGAGGTTTTCCATTCTTTTAGGAAGATCCCTTCAGAGAGAGATTTGTTAAAAATACAGAACAGAGGAAGGCTAAGCGAATCCGCAGATTTTTTTAGGAATAAAGCTGGTATACCGTCTACACCAGGCTTAGCATTGGGCTTAAGGGACTTAAGTTCTAAGAGAATTTCATTTATACTTAAATTTAACTCACCAATATTAACCTTACTAGGTAAATTGGACAAGTAAAATATATTCACATCATTTGGATTTGAGTATACTGTTTGGAAGAAGTCCGCAAATAGATTGAGAATTTCTTTTGTATTTGAAGCATCTATATTCTTATATGACATGTTATTCGGGTATCCAGAAGACTTTCTTTTAACATTAACAAATGTCCAAAATGAGCTACTATTGGACTTTATATTGCATTCAATATTCATAATATAACATTTGTAAAGGAATTTATTAAGAGTAAAAAACTCTTTTCTCAATTTACTAAATTTAGCATAAACTAATTCACTCTTATACTACTCTTATATTTTTTAAAGGCTTTACGTTTAACATTTTTAAGATTTGATAAATGATCATTAAACCATGGTAGCTTTAGATTTTTCTTAGACTTTGAATTAGAGATGATAGGAACAAATTTGGAAAAACAATCAAATATAATTGATATAAACTTTGAATACATTTGTTCAATATTTAAATCATTAAATTTTTGAATCCAATCAAAAGAATCAAGAAAATTGTTTACTTCAATGAAGTTAGCTTTGTTAAAATTATATGATATTATATGGTATTGAACAGACCTTACATTGTAACTATATACCCAAAACGAATATATCGTCTCAAGTTAAGTAAGGTTGGGCTGGGTTGAAAGGACTGTAAGGAAAATGGCTGACACACTTAGACATTAGTGTATAGGTCCATTGTGATACCACGTGAAGAGATATTTGCTCTTTAATTAAAACCATTTCCATACAAATTCTGCAAGTTTTTTGGCGTGTCTGCCAGTGTCCAGTTATAACACCTATTACGGAGCCAAGATGTTTCCTGCTAAATGAGTACAGACCTCCAACTTCTGTCGTAGGAAGGTAAGGTACAAAACGAACAGTAATTTTAGATCTAACATTTAAACTTATAAATACAAACTAGTAAACAAAAAAAAAATTGTTTTTTTTCAGCTCTTCTTTTAACCAATAATAAATATTTTAACACATTAAAAACACCTACATATTATCTTCTTGATGGATATATGTATGTATGGACAAGTTCATTAGATGAATATATTAATATTTCCAGGTGTATTCCAATATTATAAATTCAAAACAGCTAGTTTGTTTTCCAAGGGCCAGATCAGCTATTCTATATAAAGTTAGTAACTCCTTAAAGCCATTATTATAATGAGACAATAACACTTAGGTACAAGGTACCTAAAACCTCACATAATCTAATAGTTGGGTTCCGACACTCAATAAATTCAAAATGCAAGGCAATTACGAAAAAAATATTTCTATACCTTACCTAGTTTCCTTCCTGTCGGGTCGATCGTTATTATGTTTGCTTTTTGTGTAAATATTCAATATCTATTTTGAAAGTGGGTGGATATACATACATATGCAGGATGATTCGTATAACATGCGACAAAAAGCTAGGGCGTGTAGGTTAGACTTAGGCCGTGTGTGAATTGCGTTAAAATGTTGGTTAAATTTTGTACCTTGGTTAAAATTTGACACTAGCGTGGTGAATAAAATGGGTTAAAATGTAGGCAGCTGTAGAGCACGCTAAATTTGCGTTAAAATTTAACGTTTCTCAAGATAGAGTAATTTGAAACTGTAAGCGATAACCGAAAAGAAAGATGAACTCGAAAAAGTCCAGATCTACTGGGAAACCATATAATAAATGTAAGTTTTAATTTATTCAATTGAAAAATTAAATTACATTATTATTTTTGTTTGTGTAGTGTCTCAAGAGGAAAAAAACAATTATTATAATCCGTTGATATTTTAACAAATATAAAATAATTAATTAAAATACTCATTGTATTTCATTTTGCAAATTGAATACAAATAGATTGATTTGTCAGCTTGTCAAATTATTCAGCTGTGAAAACTAGTGTTTACATACTAAATCAACAAACTAACCATAATGGGAATTGTTTTGAAAAGATTTGGAATTGATGTTTTAAAATATTAAATTAACGATGTAAAACCGAAACATATTAGTAAAACTGAGAATTCGTTACTTTTTTCGTGCCAAATTATTAACTTTATATCTTCTAAGTCAGATTTTGGGAAAGAAATTAATTAAGTTGAACAACAAAAAAAAAATGTTTTAGGGAAATTTCTTCAATCTTGAAGGAATTTTAGCCAAAATAGTGTTTTAATAAATCCTTTTAACGCAATTCACACAGCAAAAAGCTAAATTTGATTCCACCACAAACCAAACTTTAAAATTTATCCAACATTTTAACGCAATTCACACACGGCCTTAGGCAAGAAAAAAATCGTATGGGAAAGACCCCCTTTTCTAAAAATTGAGTTAAAACAGAAAAAAAATATTTTAAAACAACGGTAAAACCTACAATGACATGCTATACTTTGACATGAAATAGTTTTTGAAAAAATAATTTTTAAACTAGAAACTTTGTCTAGTCTTAAATTCAACAGATATTAAAAATATTAATACTTAACTAAACTAATGGTATTTATACAAACATGGAACAAATAAAAAAGTGTTATTCTTGGCAAAAAGTACTTTTAATTTCTCAAAAACTAAGATATATTTTAGCATCCGGTTTTCTGTTTCTTATTAAGAATTAATGAGAACATTGAATTTTGAAAATAAAAATTATACTTAATTACATAAAATTTTGAAAAAAATTTGTTTGAAAATTATTTTTCAAAATTTCTAGTTTGAATATTAATTTTTCAAAAACTATTGCCTAGCACAACTCAGTTTAAAATGAAAATTAAAGAAGAGATTTCTGGCTTTCCAAAAAGGTATAGCATGTTAATTATTGGTTTTACCGCTGTTTTATAATAATTTTTTTCTGTTTTAAGTCATTTTTTTAGAAAATTGCCACTCCCGGCTAAACGGGGGGAAATAGACCATGTATTGATTTTACCGCTTTTTTTAATATTTTTTTTTCTGTTTTAAGTAATTTTTTTAGAAAATTGCCCCTCCCGGCTAAACGGCGGGAAATAGACCCCCATCCCAAACGATTTTTTTCTTGTCTGAGTCCAACCTACACGCCCTAGCTTTTTGTCGCATCTTATATGAGTCACCCTGTATATACATACATATGTATGCAGAATTGTATACACATAGATATGGATTAGGATAGGACGGTTATAAATGTTTCGGGTCATTTTCAAATCGTGTGTATATTTAGTAATGGGATCTCGATTTTGATTGATTGTAATTTTTATGTGAATGTTTTGTGTTTGTAAATATATTATTTTCGAGTAGGTATGTAGGTTTATGACAGTAAGCACACACAGGGCGGTGAATTAAATTGGTTGTGAAAAGGACAGGCAAGATTATTGCAAAAGAATAAGTATTCCAAAGTCTTCAAAAAGTTTCAAATAGAATTTTATTTCTAAGGAAAACTTTTGAATTAAATTTGCTATCATATAAGTTATTATGATGATTTTCAAGTATATTATATCTACGTATACCTACCTACCTTGCAAGGAGGAATACCTATGCAAAGTAAGAGCAAAGGAAATACATATATAGATACTTATTCTTATATAGATACATATGTATAAATGTTTATTCAGAAGAAACAAATCCGCAGAAATGCCTTATATCTGTATGTCCCTTAAATAACCTTAATATAATACGTAGCTGCATGAGCAGGCGGTAGTGACAACGGTGGCGGCAGTGCTACAATTTATTGATTCTCAAAGGTTTTCCTAGAAACACTCTTTTTTTCTGCGCCGAACAGGGTTCAATGAAAACTGCCGCAAACATCTTAAACAATGCAAAAAGGGGACATGCCCTTTCTGATTTAGCATTTCTGTTTCTTTCCAAATTTATTTATTTTTTTGGCAATTTTTTGCCTTCGCAAATATGTATAATGGATTGCGATAACATCCAACGATGAATATTTGTATAATGTATCTTTTTTTTAGCTTATTTGTTTGTGCTGCTCCGCGTTCATCCTTTTTTTTTGTTTAGTTCCAGTTCCCCGTGATTCGTTAAACGGCTATATGCGCGCTCTTATTTAGATAAGGCCAGGACCAGGTGTTACTTGCAAAATTTCCCCAACATTTTTGGTTTTGTTGTTGCTGCTGCGAGATGTCGTATCATTTTTTTTTATTATTGTATCCAGGACTTCCTTTTTTTTGTGTACTGTGTGCAAATCTGAGAGCATAGGTATTCAACTTCTTTTGGGAACATAAAAAAATGTTTACCTGTGTAAGCTTCAGTACGACAGCAGGGAGCCAACAAGAAAAATATACAAGTGATAAAAACAAAAATTAAATAAAATGCACCACTGAATCTCATGTACTTGCTCTTATGTTCGATCATTTCGTACGCACAAGATTTTAAGTTTTTTTACTTAATTCTTTTATATACCTACACAAATTCTTTTTTTTTGACAAATATATTAGTATGGTAATTTTATGTATTTAACAATATAAATTAAAAAACATAATTTCAAAAAAAAATCGACAAGAATCGAAATATTTAATTTTCAAAAAAAAAATATGATTTTTTTTTTCAGAAATCCAAAAATTTTATGTTTAAATTTCTGTATGCATTATTATTAATAATTTGAAGGACTTCCTATGTAAAAATTTTGATCGACATCCGTCGATCCGTTTATGAGAAAGACTAAAATCAAAAAATGGTTGTAATGGGAGCTACAGTTAACTGTTAATAACAAAATACCAATGTAAACAAAATTTTGACTAAACTGTAGACTCTACATAAAGTTGTGCACACACTTTTTTAATCAAAATCGTTAGAGCCGTTTTCGAGATAATAAAGATGTTAGAGAAAAATGCTTGGAAGTAAAATCCCGAAGTCAATTTTTTTTCCAAATGAAAAACTTGTCCTATAGTACCCATATCGCAAGTAAAAAACGTAGCTACCCATTGGCGGCCTCAACCAAACTTGCGCCATGTGCAAGATTTGTAGAAAGTGCCCACTTTTAATATTAACAATTTACACACATATCACACATCAAAATATCTCTATCTTATTATTTGCTTTTGGGTTAATTTCAATTTTGTTCATTGTGTTAAACAAGCACGGCGCGGACCATTTTTCTTTTTTGTTTTAACCGAGCTGGCAACAATCAAAGTGCAATGGAGACCAGAGACGTATAGGCGTTCAATCGACGTACAATATTATTGGGCAAATAGTATTTCAAAATAAAAAAAATGAGCAATCAAGACTATGATATGATATTTAATCGTGTGAAAATGAAGTGCACCACTTCACCATAGCTTTTTTGCAAAACGCACAATATCTAACTTCATACAATATATTGCTACACCTTTCAATATCAAAAGCATACACGATATTTTGAATAAAATTCTTCTTGAATGCAACAATTAAAATGATGTGAGTTAATGTGCAAGAAAGAACTTAGCATAGTTGTGATGGAGGGAGCCACCTGAAATCCCCAAAAAACAAAATATCCATTGGACGAAATCCCCAAAAACATAGACAAAATCCACATGGGAAAAGAAGCCCTATGGACAAAATCCCCAATATACTTTCTTTTTTGCCAAAATCTCCAAAATCCCCAATATATTTTTTTGGCTTAGGGCGATTCAGTTTATAAATTAGTTATTTTTTGGTACATTTTAATTCAGTAAGTAAATTAATTTTTTTGAAGTGGATATCATACACCCTGTCTTTATCATCTATTAGCTGATTAATGTCAAAACTATTTATTTTTTAGAATTGACAGTTTTTATATTTTGCTTTATTTTATGATAAACTGTTTTTAATGACGAAATCGGTTTTTTTGTTTGTTTAATAAAAGTAAAATGGATTAGAAAACACTGTGTTTTTATTTGATCAAAAAAGAAGGATGAGGACAATTATTATATAATTATAACATAATAATGAATAAATGTGGAAACTTGACCCCAAATAAGCAGTACAAGTAGAGAATCACGGGGGTGGCCGTGGTGCAATATTTGTCTATTCGCCTGTCAACCTCATGGTCACAGGTTCGATCCCTGCCGTAGTCTATGTCTTCTTATTTTTCCATTAAAAACCAATTCTAAAAATAAATGTCATACAATGAGTTGCTGGTTTACTATTACATTCTGTTTAGGCATAGAACTAACAACATGAGATTGAGTAAAAAACTAGTATACCGATAAAATATGACAAAGAATAAAAAAAATAATGCGAATTATAAGAAACATCGATAAATAACACACGGAAATTTCTCCGCATTAGCTCAGCCGCCATCCCTGGAAATAAGATCTGAGACAACAACCACCTACACTCTCCGAATATCGCGCCACACATCTTTCCTATCATTCTTTCTCTTCCTTAACCTCACCCTCACGCCCGCGCTGTGTTGAAACATTTAAAGGGCATTCATAATCCCTTGATCGCGTGTAGATTATATAAAAAAAAATGGCGCGATTTTACTACTTGCACTGCTTATTTAGGGATTTTCTCTTTGGGATTTTTTTGTGAGATTTTCTTTTGGGGATTTTGCTTTTGCTCCATTTTCACTTGGGGATTATGTTTTTGGAGCAAACATCACAAACCCGTGATGGATCTTATTTAAGGATTATTTGAACAAGTCTTGTGGTTAAAATAAAAATGGCAATATTTGTTTGAGCAAGTACGAATTACATTTTCTTGCTTCTGATAATGCGCCCCAACAATTTTGCGCCCTATGCATTTGCAATTCGTGCACATATGGTTGGTTCGGCCATGAAAGCTACCTATATAGGTACACTCGAAACAATAAAATGCTCCATTTTCATAAGAATTCATATTTCTTAGATTCTTTATAAACTAAATTTAAAAAAAATGTTTGCAAGTACCTATCTCCTACCTACATACATGTACAATACATAGATATGTATGCAAATACATAAACATCTCTTCGACTGCGATTCAATGAGGTTTATCTGCGAAAAAAATGATTATGCATAAAAATATCTATACAAGGACAGGACATAAGACAAAGAACCCCATGACTTATTATGAAAGCAGTGACAATACAGACCAGTTATCGATCTTATAATCAAGTAAGTTCTTTTGAGGTGCGCTGCTCTTAATGATTACTACTCTACATCTACATATATATATATTTATAATCAACAAAGACAATTTGAGGCTGACCGCTCGATTTTCATTGTACTTATTTTAGAAAATGTTTACTTGTCTAAAGGGATCTGGAAATCTGGCAAATACCTATGTGTAACTATCACCTTTTCATGTACGTGATTATCTACTAAAAGGTGGGTATCAGTGTAGCCAATTTGGCATCTTTCCTGCTAATTTAGCATGAACATTGGGAGTATATATTAACTCAGGTGCCAAAATTAAAAATCGATTCTTACAGAACAGTAAGTTGCAAGAATTTTTTAATATGGGTGGAGGAATTTTCATAAAAAAGCACTAAAAATGAAAAATGAAAAAAACATTAAAAAATAAAGGTAATATTATACCTACAAATAAGTGTTATAGTAAAACCCGGATAAGTGCCTCACACTAAATGCCCCACTTTAACAGGCACTTATTCGGGTTAGGCTGTTATAAAAGAAAACTGCTTAAGTGCACATAGGTACCCACTTATATACAAAATTTTCGTTTAGTCCCTGCGATCTCACTTGGATTCATCAGTTGGCTAGTGAGGCTCCTACCAATACGCACTTTTTGTTAAGTTCAGTTCAACTTACATGGATTTCTTGACAAAAAACCAATGTGAACTATATCCAACAAGATTAAAAATTTTAACATATATATATAATATTAATTTGGACTAAACGTCGTAAGAAAACTCAATTAAAATTTTTAATCATTAATGTCCTGGCCAGATATAGTTAATGAGGAATGTATTTTGTATTATATTTAATCGGACTTGTTGCATTATTGATTCAAAATAGATTTTAACGGCCTTTGGTTCCCGAGCCATTAAGTAGATTAGGATTATTACTTTTTTATTTATAAATTTTAAAGCACAAAACAAAATGAATAAGTAAGCGCTAAAAGAAAACAAACCGTTGAATTTTATCAGCTAATTTCAAATGTGTACTTAAAGAATTTTTTTCATAAAAGGCAATTAATCGGCAAAGGTAGCTAATCGGAAGCTACTTATAAGATGAGTTTTGTATGAAAAAATCTTGAGAATTTTGGTCCTAAAAAAAGTTATTTATGTGTTAGGTTAGTTTTTATGTGTTAGGCACTTAAGCGAGAGGCACTTATCCGGGTATTACTGTATATCTTTTTTTAAAGCCAATACTTTACTACACCAGTTTATTTTTAAATCGATTCATAGCTATGTACAGTTTTTGAAAACAATTGGTTTTGTATGAAAAAATCTTGAGAATTTTGGTCCTAAAAAAAGTTATTTATGTGTTAGGTTAGTTTTTATGTGTTAGGCACTTAAGCGAGAGGCACTTATCCGGGTATTACTGTATATCTTTTTTTAAAGCCAATACTTTACTACACCAGTTTATTTTTAAATCGATTCATAGCTATGTACAGTTTTTGAAAACAATTGGTTTTAAACTCACAAATTTTGGAAATGAACAAAATTTAAAAAAGTTTATATTGTAATTTAATATACTATATTTTTTTAGAAGTTGTTGCTCTGATTAATTCTTAATCAAAAACTGAAAAATATATAATTTTATGTCTGGTTTTTTGGCTTTCATAAAAGCTATTTTTTTAAATTGTTTCCGTTGTTATTTTTTTAATTTTATGTATTTTTTATTTTTTAATCTGTTTTTAGAAAATTGTCACTCCTGCTTAAAATGAGGGCGATAGACCTCAGACTTCAGTCTGTCAGTCTGTCAGTCTGTCAGTCTGTCAGTCTGTCAGTCTGTCAGTGTGTCAGTCTGTCAGTCTGTCAGTCTGTCAGTTTGTCAGTCTGTCAGTCTGTCAGTCTGTCAGTCTGTTAGTCTGTCAGTCTGTCAGTCTGTCAGTCTGTCAGTCTGTCAGTCTGTCAGTCTGTCAGTCTGTCAGTCTGTCAGTCTGTCAGTCTGTCAGTCTGTCAGTCTGTCAGTCTGTCAGTCTGTCAGTCTGTCAGTCTGTCAGTCTGTCAGTCTGTCAGTCTGTCAGTCTGTCAGTCTGTCAGTCTGTCAGTCTGTCAGTCTGTCAGTCTGTCAGTCTGTCAGTCTGTCAGTCTGTCAGTCTGTCAGTCTGTCAGTCTGTCAGTCTGTCAGTCTGTCAGTCTGTCAGTCTGTCAGTCTGTCAGTCTGTCAGTCTGTCAGTCTGTCAGTCTGTCAGTCTGTCAGTCTGTCAGTCTGTCAGTCTGTCAGTCTGTCAGTCTGTCAGTCTGTCAGTCTGTCAGTCTGTCAGTCTGTCAGTCTGTCAGTCTGTCAGTCTGTCAGTCTGTCAGTCTGTCAGTCTGTCAGTCTGTCAGTCTGTCAGTCTGTCAGTCTGTCAGTCTGTCAGTCTGTCAGTCTGTCAGTCTGTCAGCTTGTCAGTCTGTCAGTCTGTCAGTCTGTCAGTCTGTCAGTCTGTCAGTCTGTCAGTCTGTCAGTCTGTCAGTCTGTCAGTCTGTCAGTCTGTCAGTCTGTCAGTCTGTCAGTCTGTCAGTCTGTCAGTCTGTCAGTCTGTCAGTCTGTCAGTCTGTCAGTCTGTCAGTCTGTCAGTCTGTCAGTCTGTCAGTCTGTCAGTCTGTCAGTCTGTCAGTCTGTCAGTCTGTCAGTCTGTCAGTCTGTCAGTCTGTCAGTCTGTCAGTCTGTCAGTCTGTCAGTCTGTCAGTCTGTCAGTCTGTCAGTCTGTCAGTCTGTCAGTCTGTCAGTCTGTCAGTCTGTCAGTCTGTCAGTCTGTCAGTCTGTCAGTCTGTCAGTCTGTCAGTCTGTCAGTCTGTCAGTCTGTCAGTCTGTCAGTCTGTCAGTCTGTCAGTCTGTCAGTCTGTCAGTCTGTCAGTCTGTCAGTCTGTCAGTCTGTCAGTCTGTCAGTCTGTCAGTCTGTCAGTCTGTCAGTCTGTCAGTCTGTCAGTCTGTCAGTCTGTCAGTCTGTCAGTCTGTCAGTCTGTCAGTCTGTCAGTCTGTCAGTCTGTCAGTCTGTCAGTCTGTCAGTCTGTCAGTCTGTCAGTCTGTCAGTCTGTCAGTCTGTCAGTCTGTCAGTCTGTCAGTCTGTCAGTCTGTCAGTCTGTCAGTCTGTCAGTCTGTCAGTCTGTCAGTCTGTCAGTCTGTCAGTCTGTCAGTCTGTCAGTCTGTCAGTCTGTCAGTCTGTCAGTCTGTCAGTCTGTCAGTCTGTCAGTCTGTCAGTCTGTCAGTCTGTCAGTCTGTCAGTCTGTCAGTCTGTCAGTCTGTCAGTCTGTCAGTCTGTCAGTCTGTCAGTCTGTCAGTCTGTCAGTCTGTCAGTCTGTCAGTCTGTCAGTCTGTCAGTCTGTCAGTCTGTCAGTCTGTCAGTCTGTCAGTCTGTCAGTCTGTCAGTCTGTCAGTCTGTCAGTCTGTCAGTCTGTCAGTCTGTCAGTCTGTCAGTCTGTCAGTCTGTCAGTCTGTCAGTCTGTCAGTCTGTCAGTCTGTCAGTCTGTCAGTCTGTCAGTCTGTCAGTCTGTCAGTCTGTCAGTCTGTCAGTCTGTCAGTCTGTCAGTCTGTCAGTCTGTCAGTCTGTCAGTCTGTCAGTCTGTCAGTCTGTCAGTCTGTCAGTCTGTCAGTCTGTCAGTCTGTCAGTCTGTCAGTCTGTCAGTCTGTCAGTCTGTCAGTCTGTCAGTCTGTCAGTCTGTCAGTCTGTCAGTCTGTCAGTCTGTCAGTCTGTCAGTCTGTCAGTCTGTCAGTCTGTCAGTCTGTCAGTCTGTCAGTCTGTCAGTCTGTCAGTCTGTCAGTCTGTCAGTCTGTCAGTCTGTCAGTCTGTCAGTCTGTCAGTCTGTCAGTCTGTCAGTCTGTCAGTCTGTCAGTCTGTCAGTCTGTCAGTCTGTCAGTCTGTCAGTCAACCAGATGCCAAGGTACTTTACTACACTTTTACTCGCCAGTGGATGTCCATGTGGCCCTACGATCACCAGCTTGCGCCAGTTCTTTCTCGTATCCCTTGAGGCGCTAGACAACGGAGTCCTAAACAAAATAGTTTCTGATTTCTGGAAGTTGATTTTCAACTTCCAGTCATCACAATATCGCTGAATCTTGTCGAAGTCACTCTGCAAGAGACTTTTGATGACCTCAACTGTATTAGCTGTCCTGTACGCAATTAGATCGTCGGCGTATGCAATTACCTGAGTTAGACTACCTATCAGATCGCTGGTGTAAATGCTGAATAGAATCGGCGAGTTAACCGCTCCCTGCTGAAGACAATTATTAATATTAAAAATTGCGGTAGAAGTTACATTGCCACTCTTGACAACAAACTTTCTACCATTTAGCATGTCATAAAGCATATACAATAGATGTTTACCTATACCTAGTCTGGTTAGCTTTATATAGAGACCTTCTAACCATACGGTGTCGAAGGCCTTCTCCAAATCAACCAGACAGGCACCCGTACACTGCTTTTTAGTTTTGTTCCATTGGATATCAGAAACTAGTTTAGACGCGGCATGAATTGTGTCATGTCCCGCCTTAAAACCGAACTGATTATCCGGGATGATATTTTTGTCCTCCGCCCACTTGAGCAGGGCTCTATTAATAACCTTTTCAAATACTTTGCTGATACTTGGAAGAAGACTTATCGACCGGAGATTCGCCGGATTGGAGTTGTATTTTCCCTTTTTTGGGAGAGGGTGCACCACAGCTGTCTTTCACCGCACTGGATAATATGCATTATTCAGCGCGGTGTTAAACTGTGTGGTATAAATGTCAACTGCTTCTTGAGGCAAATGTCGTAGTACAACGTTGGATATACCATCGACTCCTGCAGACTTCTTTTTCTTTAATGAATCGAAGATGAGCTGGAGCTCATTCTTCGAAATTAACAGGAGACTGTGCCCATTTCGGTCGGCGATTATGGCGTTTGACAAATCTTCATCATTAAACCCGGTAAAACCAAGGTTCTCAGATCGCCATTCGCTTATATCGTTTCGGAGCCATAATTGATGAAGCAGAGCTCTGTTCTCCAGGTCATGATTCCGGCGAATGCTAGCATTCACCTTGTACACTTGCTGGAAAGCAGCCCCCACAGACTCCACCTTCTCCTGCGGATCTTCGATTATGAAGAGGTTATCGTCCAAGACGGCGTCATCTGGGTCTATGCCTGCTGTCAGAAGTACGTCTCTGTTTTGAGTCGTCCTCTGGAGCTTAAGACACGGAAGGTCGTTTTGATCTTTTCTTCTGAATATCTTATTAATTTGTGGGAACATACTCGGGTCGGTAGCGTTCACGGTCCGAATTTTGTTGTCCCAAAACAAATTAATGGACAACCTATAATTTTCTTTGATCAATTGGTTGATGTTTTTGATGGACGACTTCAGTGTCCTTATCTCTAGATCTCGTGTGTCAGTAAACCGTCTGTACAAGCGTTTTAGTCTTGTCAGTAAGCCACTTTTTTGTCTGTGTAGTGCATCAATTGTCGCGTTACGGTACATGTCAGTTGCGTTACGTTCTTTGTATTTCGGTATTGTCCTGTTCATTGTTCATTGAATTGTTTCGTCCATTTGTTCTAAGTATCTGTCAATTTCAGTATTTGTCATGTTCTTGTCATTTGGTGGGGATATACCATTTGATCGTAATTCGCTCAATAAGACGTTCGAGAAGCGTGACCAGCGCACCTTACTGTAATTGAAAGTATGCACCGGTACATACTCCTCCAACTCCATAAGCGCGTTCGGAAGTTGTATTACGGCGGCGAGTCCGCAGTGGTCACTGTCGTACTCGATCGTTCTGAAACAATTTTTAGGCCGATGACCCACAGTATCAGTAATTGTTAGTCTTGCGTCTTTCAACAATAGATCCAGATAGGCACCGCTTCTTGGAAACGATGGCCTGTCTGTAGCTAGAAGTTCAATGCGATACTCCAGGTTGTATCGACCCATCCAATTATACAGATGGTTACCACGAGGATTTTGTATTTGATTTCCCCAATCTATATGTTTGGCGTTCAAATCACCAGCCAATATGTAGTGGTTTTCTTCCGAGCTTAATCTTAAGCATTCAAAAAGCTTTTCAAGCTCTGTTATAAACTGTGTAGGCTGAGGTGTTTCCGGTGCATAGGCAGCGATCACATACATTCGCTTCCCCTGTTGGAGATGAATGCATATGATGCATGCCTCTAACGTCCGAAATGTACGCACATCACTATTATATATTACCTTATGACTAATGCCTTTACGTATAAAGATTGCCACGCCCCCTCCTTGAGTGGAGGTTGGTCGGTCTCTTCTTACGATATTGTAATTGTTGTTAGTCAATTTATGTTTATGGTTAAGCTTAGTTTCCCTAGCCATTAACACATCTGGACTTATGTCTTTAAGCAATTGGAATAAATTCGCTCTACGTTCGGTCCTAATCAGTGAATTTACATTCACAGCTAGGATCTTAAAGGGCCTCTCCGACAGCGCGCCTTTAACCTCTAAGTTGTGTTAAGCTCGGCAAAACAGAGTAGAGATAATCCACCCTAGTCGCCTGCTCCCTGATCTGGTTTTGGAGGCCGTTCAACTGGCCCTGGATGGCCAGATAATTAGCGGGGTGTCCGGCGCCTCGGCAGAGTACACATTTAAGCTGGGTCCTATCTTCGACCCGTTCCCTTCCTAACTTGCATTCATCTGCATTGTGGTTCTCTCCACACTTAACGCAGCGTGACTGCATTTCGCAGTTTGCTGCGGCGTGGCCGAACCTTTGGCAGCGCATGCATTGAAGCATGTCGCCACGCCTTTTTAACTTGTCCCAAGTTACAACCTGGTAGTTGAGGATGGATATACTCCTCAAACTATCCAGTTTGCTGCTGGGTGAGAGTTGAACAAGGAAGAAGGGAAGACTCCGCTTCTCCCGCCTAGGTCTAACTGTAGCGAACGGCTTGACCCCGATAAAGTCGAGATCGTCATTCGCTTTTTGGCGGAGTTCATTTAAGAGCACCTGTGGTTCCGTGTAGGAATATATGCCCTTCAAAAGGACCGTTTGATATTTTTCTGTTTTAGGGGTGAAACTAAAGAATTCGGTAGTAGTTTCTTTTAGCAACTCTTTAATTTTTTTGTGCGGTTCCAGTGTGAAGCACTGGATAGCATGCCTATAGTTATTTAATCTTTTAATAGTAAAATTTTGACCTATGGTCAACTTACATAGATTTATGGTATCCTGTAATTCCATTTTATAAGTATTAATGGATGGCACCTTTTCTTTTTTCATAATCGGCGGCTGTGGCTGCTGCTGCTGAGACTGACTTTTCTGCTGCTGTTGATTCTGCTGCTTTTGAATCTGCTGCTGCTGTTTTTCTTGCGGTTGTTTCTGGACTTGTGTCTGCTGCTGTTGCTGTTGTTGTTGTTTTTACCGTTGTTGTTTTGGCTGCTGCTGTGGCTGTTGTTTTTGTAATTGTTCTTTTTTCTGTTGTTGTTCTTTTTCGTCGAGTTCTTTTAGTTGCCTCGCTCGGCGCGCTTCTTGGCTGGCCTTAACTTTGCTTTTTATCTTTTCGATTTCTGCCTCCAAAGCTTCACAGACATATATGCTATACCCTCTTCGGGTGAAGTGTCTAACTCGGTTTGTCTTGCTGCCTCTGACGTCTCTATGCACCCCAGCTGGCAGCTTTGCTGAGGTGGCCGTGGATCTTCTTTTTACCAAATTTGGTGCGCACTTGATCCTCTTTCTGCGCTTTTGATTAGCATCGGATGATGTTGCCGTTGTTGTTATTGCTGTTGATGTTGTTGCTGCAGAATCACTGCTTGTAGTTGGAACATCTTTCGATGTTCCCTCAGCTGATGCCATCGCTGGCCTCATTGGCCCTAGGACACCTTTCGATGCCCCGGTGCTTAAACTCCTCCTCCTTTGTTTGTTTTCCCAACCAATAAAGTTTTCCACTTCACGGTTGTGAAAAAAGCAGCTAAAGTTCTGATGCCCGGCTGGGAATCGAACTGGCGACCCTCGTATTCTCGGTCGGCCACTCTAACACTGTGCTACTGCACCACTTATGAAATCTTGATTTAATGTAAAACTTAAACTCACACACGAAATTTAATTTGGAAAAACTGGGAAGCCGAAAACGTGTTAACACCTCCACAGTACGAGATCGACTGTATACATCTTCTTGTATACATATTAATTTCCAAGTTCCATTTCACAAAATAATAACTTAAAAAAATTATACGTATGTATAGGTAAACATTAAAATTGTTCTCCGGAAGTTATAAAAATGAAAAAGTAATCAAATTTGTTTGTTTGTTTGGGTTACATAATAAACTTAAAATAATAAACAATTTTTTTTTTGCTTTTGTTATTTGTCTTAGATGCTTACAAGATATACTAAGCAAAAAAACAAAAGAAATCAATTTCGGTATTTTACACGTCACCCTAATACAAGTAAGATGTGATAAAAAGCTAGGGGGTGTAGGTTGGGCTTAGAGAAGAAAAAAATCGCATTGGCGAGGGGGGGCCCTCTTAGTCGGGAGGGGCAATTTTTAAAAAATTGGCTTGAAACAAAAAAAAATTGTTTAAAAACAACGGTAAAACCTACAATGACATGCTATACATTTTCGGAAAGCCAGAAATCTCTTCTTTAATTTTCATTTTAAATTAAGTTGTGCTGTTGTTTCAAACTAATTTTTTTCAAAATTAATAAGAGCATTGAATTTTGAAAACAAAAATTATATTTAATTACATAAAATTTTGAAAAAAAAATTAGTTTGAAAATTTAAAAAAAAATTATTTTTCAAAGTTTCTAGTTTGAAAATTAATTTTTCAAAAACTATTGCATACCACTACTTAATTTAAAATGAAAAATTAAATAAGAGATGTCTGGCTTTCCAAAAAGGTATAGCGTTTCATTGTAGGTTATACCGTTGTTTTTAAATATATTTTTTCTGTTTTAAGTCAATTTTTATTAGAAAATTGCCCCTCTCAGCTAAGCGGGGGTAAATAGACCCCCCTCCCATACGATTTTTTTCTTGTCTAAGTCCAACCTACACGCCCTAGCTTTTGTCGCATCTTATACGAATCACCCTGTATATACTTCCTTTTTCGTTGTAATTACAGGATTTCTTGAGTTGCATTTTTGTTAGCATATTTTGTAGTCAAAATCCATACTGTTTTAGCAGGATTTAAAATGTTTGCTTGGTCACACTGGTAGGTATTCTAAACAAAAAAAAAACAATGGAACGAGTTCCACATTAAATATCTAAAAAAAGACTGACTCGATTTCCGTTTAAAAAGTCTTGCATATTTTTTTAAATGTAATCTTTCATACCTAGTTCATTTTAAAGCTTTTATTAGCCAGAATTTTCAACTGTTTTCTTTTTATATCCTCCTAATATACATACATATGTATGTACACACCTTCATAGGTATCCAACTACCTATTTTACTGAGATACACTTCTCCAGTTAATAATTTTTGTTTGCTTTTGGTGGATAGGCTTTGCCAATGGGATTGGGTTGAGGTAGACAACAGGGCAACATCGCAACGATGTATATTTAGTAGCCTTCCATCGCGTCGCGTCGTATCAATCGTTGTCCGCGATCTTTGTCGTTGGTCGTCTATTGAGTTGCACCAACGCATTTATCATCATATTCCACTATTGTTGCCTTTTCAAGGAATCCAAAATATTAAACGAGAACAAGGTACACATAAGATACACGACGGGGTCCCAGGTACTTGTTCTTATGTTCGTTCACACAGTTAATAATAATGAATAAAGCTAAATAGATATATTTTTAAAGTCGTTAGTATTTTCTTGATCCTCGACTTTCTCATTTACGGTTATTAAAAATGTTTTTCGATGAAAGTTTTTGTACAGAAGGGCCTTCAAATTTATAATAATTGTAATTATATCACATAATGTACTAACATTTTCGAAATTTTTGGATGATTGGTTTGAAACTAGGTTTTTTTTAGAAAAAAAAAATAAAGCAATTTTGTAGATGTATACAAATTTAAATAAAAAAAAAACTTTAAAAATATATTTAGCGCTGATTTGACTATCGATTTTCTCATTAATGGCTTAAATTTCGATTTCGGATTTCGGTCAGAGTTTTTGTACATGAGGTATGTACTTCAAATTTAAAATAATACTGCATACTAAAATGTCAATAATAAATAATTTTTTTGAAATTCAGTACATAATTTGAAAACTTGTGCATGTTAATTTTTTGAAGTTTTGTTTTTAAATTTATATTATTTAATACTTAAAATTGTCATAACAATTCTTTTTAAAGAAAAAAATAAAAGAAATTTTTTATATGCAAAATTAAGTAGAAAAAATGAATTTAAAATATATTTAGCCGCTTCTACTAAGAATCATGTGCCTGCGAAAAGAATAGAATATAATAGACGTTATTTGTGTGAAAAACTCAGATTTACAAAAAATTGTTACAAGTCGATTATGACCTGGTTATGAATCAGACTGACAGAGCTACAATGCGTATATGAATATATTATTCGTTATTACTTACTTACTTTTCTGTTATGATTCTTTTTCTCTAAAGCAGTGCGGATTGAATAAATCTGTACAGCTTCTCCCATCCTTTGGTCCCATTAAGAATCTGTATTACTTCTTCAGTTTCGAACTTATTTTTTCCGAAAAATCTCGTCGGATTTCTTTGAGAATTTGACACGTTCCCAGAAAATGTGCGATATTTTCTCTCTCGTGTGTTTTATTTATTTATTTCGAGTGGTAAATCTGGTCTATGAGGTGTAAAGTTCAGTGAAAGCATTTCCCCTCTGGCTTGTAGAATCGAAGGTATCATGTCTGCGGTGTTGCCAACGTTAAAGTGGTTCATTTCTCCTACGTCAAAGTCCAGTTTACTATAGTACTCTCTGTATTGCGATGCTCTGGCCTGGTCGATAAAATGTTTCCGATATTTTTCGTCCAATTGGGAGACAAGGGGATAAAGATTTCTCTTAAATGCGGTTAGATCATTAGTATCCAGTAGTTCGACAGCTTCATCCAGAGAATTTGAAAGATTAATCCAAGATTTCACAAAGTTAAGCTCATTTGAGCTGAGATATTTTAGGATTATGCTGAATAATCTAGATGAGTCTATTCGTAGAATTTTGTTCCTATAATCGAAGTGCTCTTTGAGCGAGTCGATAAACATCGGGGGCATCGATATGAAGCATGTAGTATGGCGTTGAGAAAGGGAGAATAAAAACTCGCTTTAAAAAGAAACGCAGAGATTTTCCAACATCCTCATACTCTTTGAAACCCCACACTTGCGAGGATTGAAGCACAATAGGTTTATCCACTGCTTCAAAAAGCTTGTACTTAGAATGATGAACAGCTTTGGTTTTAATGCATTTATTCCATGAAACACATATGGCATCCTTTGCTTCTTGGAGCTTTGCCTTGAGGTGCTTTTTCAAACAAAGGTTACTGGAAACGATGACGCCAAGGTACTTACATTTATTTACAACCTTTACTTCCCTGCCCTTATAGCTCCATACTTCGTTGCTCGCGTATCTTTCATGATTTGTGCAGATTAACAGACTAATTTCCAGTATCACAGTATTTTTCTAATTTGGTTATCGTATCTTGAAGTTGGCTAGGAAATTCAGATAAAATAATGATATCATCAGCGTACAATAAAGCCGCAAAATTTTCTTCAGCAATGGACGTGGTCCCTTCCACGTGCTCAACCAAATTCTAAATAAATAGCGTGAGTAAAAGAGTACTCAACGAACACCCTTGTCTTAGACCCATTGAGGAGCTAAATTTATCTGAAATATTGTCACCATCCCACACAGATACAAAATCTTTCGCATAATGGGCTCTTAAGATTTGTAAAGGGTTATCCATTTTGCGGTTTCAAAGTATAGGGCTGGAATTCGACATCTGTCAAACTAAGTTGTTAAACCAATTTTGTTTCTTAACTATCGCACAACGCATACAAATTGTATAAACCTACTATAACAATGGTGATTCTGCCACAGCCACATATCGTGTTTTAAGAGGAGATTATGGTTTACATAATCGTCCAACTACGCAAGCAATGAAGAAATTTGAAGAGACTGGATTGGTTCCAGATATTGTAAGGCCTGTGCATCATCGTTTCGCTCGTAGCACTGAAAATATCGCTGCTGTAAGTGAAAGTGTTGCCGAAGACCAGAATGTGTCGATTCTGAGAATCGGGGTTCTGAGAATCCTCAAGTAATTGAAGAGAGGCCATTCTTCGAAAACGACAATGGGACGACTGTCACCGTCAATTCGGAGCGTTATAGTCATATGATCACCGACTTTTTTGACCGCTATTGCAGAATACGACCTGGAGAATATGTGGTTTCAACAAGAGGGTGCCACATTCCACACTACTCGAGCGAATATGGCTTTATTGCAAGAGACATTTCCTGGCCGCGTAATTTCTCGTCGTGGCGATATCAACTGCCCACCAAGATCATGTAATTTGACACCGCTGGACTTTTCTTTGTGGGGCTACGCGGAAGACCGTGATTATGCAGATAAACCAGCACTTAAAAACCAGCATTAGTCAAGTTATGGCTGAGATGCCGCCCAATATGTGTCAAAAAATGGTCGAAAATTACCTCAAAAGAATCGATGCTTGTAACAATTCGCGTGGTGGTCAATTAAATGATGTAGTGTTTCACACATAATGTCAACGTTCAAACTTTATAATAAAAAAGGAATATCATGAAAAAAAAATTATATGTGTTTTATTTACGTTTACTTTTGAAACCGCAAAATGGATAACCCATTATATACATATATACATAAACATTGAACCCTCCATAAACGCGGTCTCTTCATACGCGGTTTCGCGCATACGCGGTTAAGTTTTTCCGAAACTCCCTCTACAACAATTCGCGGTATAAAAAATGAAAATATGTACCAAGAAAAACTTTTTCGTCAGTTGGCCTTGCATTTATTTTCAAATTATTTATTTGGGGATATCAGATTGGCAAGAATATTTCTGCAATTAGTTCTTATTGTCTGATTATGTGTCTGACATTACTAGTACTATTGTGTATTGGTTTTTTGAATTGGATTAGCTAATATTTATAGATTTTCATCATGCATTCTAATATCTTTGACCATCTAATCTATGAAATTAAAAGTTGAATTAAAACACATTAAGATGTCATCAGCAAAGCGATCGTCACAACTCTCCAAGGAAGCACGCAAAAAGAAGAAAGTTGTGTTAAACCTGGACACAAAATTAGACATTTTTAAACGGTTAGAAAAGACCCACTGGGGTTGGACAATTTTTCAACATAAATTAATCCACCTTTCGCACAATCCCAGCCAACTAAGATAAAATAAAAACATCGATAAAAAATGCCACAAATTTATCAGCTAAAACAATAAAGACAAGTAGAGATCCGATTATGGAAAAGAAGGACACTATGCTAATCGCGTTGATTCAAGACAACAATACAAAAAATATGAGTCGACTCTGTAAAGATTTCAAACAAAAAATATTTTTGAACATCTTCAGCGAGAAAAAAGATTTCAATTTCATTATTATATCTTTTGTTGCTTTATTATATTGTTGTTTAAGGTATTTGTTAAAAATAATAAAAGGTTTTTGTTAAAAACAAATGTGTGAATGTATTTTCTTTTTAAATATGTACATGCAAAATTGATTTGTTGGAACGCATCTCTATATTTTCGTACAGTTTCTAGTCTCCGCGTACGCGAAATCGGTATACGCGCTGTTTTCTTCGAACGCATCCCTTGCGAATGCGGGAGATTGCTGTATACATGTATACATATACATACCCCTTAGGGGTTAAATGCCCAAATACCGAAAATAAAAGAGACACAACCAGAGCAAACACCAAGAAAAGGTAGTGTAAGTACATATGCCAAAATAACGGCTAAAAACATACCTTTACAAAAAGTTACTGCTGGTGATCCACTCACGAACGTTTTAAACATAATCATTTTAAAAATTGAAGAGCAATCTGGTTCAAATAGTACAAATAAACTTATATTTGGTAGGCTAACTAAGCTCGCAAACAATTTTCGGCCAAAACGGCCTACAAAAAGAAAAACATGAAGGAAAAAAAATATTTTATAATTACTTGGAATGCCAACGGGTTATGGCAAAAACTTTTATACTTGGTGGTGACCTTAATGCGAAGCACAGCTTTTGGGGCTATAAAGGTATTTCTCAAAACGGTCGAATGCTCTAAGAAGCGGGAATGGAAAATAATTGCGATTTTCATTCGACTGGCAACCCGACTTACTGGCCGACTGATCCATCGAAAATACTTGACCTTATTAATTTTTTTGTGGTCAAAGGAATACCCTCAAATAAAATTAACATAAGAGAAAGCTTTGATCTCTTCTCAGATCATTCTGTTGTTATTCTCACTATAAGCGAAAATCTTCTTAAGAATGAACAACCACCCAGGCTAACCTATGAGAAAACCCAAATTTGTTCGGCGGTCTTCCTAGACGTGCCGCAAGCTTTTGATAAGGTGTGGCACGAAGGTCTAAATTTTAAATCAATACAAATTCTGCCTGAAACACTTTATACGCTTCTAAAAGCATATCTAGAGAATAGACTTTTTAGAGTAAAACATGGAAACGATTACTCGGATCTCAAGGATATAGTGGCTGGGGTACCACAAGGAAGTGTCTTAGGTCCAATATTGTACCTATTATTTACACGTGATATACCTCAAACAGAAGACACTATCGTAGCCACGTTTGCTAGCAGTGAGCCAAACGATAAATGATGCTACGACTAAATTACAAAAAGCTCAGAATAATGTCCGTGAATATACAAAACAATGGCGGATATCGCTTAACGAAGTAAAATCAGTCCATGTAGATTGTATGTATAAGAAAATTAATAGATTACCGGTATTTGTTAATACAGTTCAAGTTCCGTTTTTTTTTTTTTTTTTTTTATAACTTTGCGCTCAAGGGATGGAATACCCTTTGTATGTTTTTCTTAACACAGCGCGGGCATCCGGTGGAAGAAGAGAAAGAAGGATAGGAAAGATGTGTGGCGCGATGTTCTGATTCTAGAGCCGGTTGTTGTCTCAGATTTATCTCCAGGGATGGCGGCTGAACTAATGCGGAGAGAATTACCGTGCCTTTATATTTATGTGCCTTATAATTCGCATTGTTTTATTTATTTCGTTGTCATATTTTATGGGCATGCTAGTTTACTCAATCACATGTTGTTAGTATTATGCCTAAACAGAATGTAATGAGCAAAGCAGCAACTTATTTTATGACAATATTTAGAATTGGTTTTTAATGGAATATAAGAAGACATAGACAACGGCAAGTATCGAACCCGCAACTACGAGGTTGACAGGCGAGCACACAACTATCACACCGCGGCCACCCCCTACGGTTTGCTAATGAAGCAAATGTCGGAATGACTCTAGACGTGAAATTAAAATCGAAACCGCATGCTAAAAAGAAATGGGAAGAGTTAAATAATAAACTTAGATATATGTACTCGTTGCTCTGGAAACACTCCAAGCTCAGTATCGAAAACAAGCTTATTTTGTACAGGCAGCTGCTTAAGCCTGTCTGGACTAACGGTATACAACTCTGGGGTTGTACGCGAGATTATAACTTAAATACCTTACAAACATTTGAAAATAAACTCCTATGATCGTTTGTAATTGCACCTTGGTACATTAGAAATGAAAATCTCCACAGCGATGTCGGTATTCCCACGGTTCGCGATGAAATTAAAATTGTTGCCCGAAATCATAGAAAACGGCTATTACAACACTGTAATAGTACTATAATCATAATTATCGATGTGACGAATTTAGTACACCGCCAGCGAAAGACTAAGCCTTCTGATTTGGTGCACTAAATGAGAATCGGCTTTAAAATCGCGGTATAAACAGGAACTATCACCGGATAGTTACCTGCAACAAGTTAATTAAATTCGCTAAAAAATATATTGATAGATAAATTTCAACTTAGTTGAAAATGGGAGAATGAGGTGTTTTTAGTGCAGTAAGAATCTCACACTCCTTAGAGCAGCGTTTTTCGCTCCTCATAGAGCCTTTTGAAGGTTTTACACCTACTCACGGGCGAAAAAAAAATATTTTGAACGACTCAATTTGTTTTTGTTTTGCTTCTTGTTCCTATATACGGTGATTTTTTAAGAGCTTGGTTTTTGAAAATTCAAAAAAACACAGAAACTTGTAAAAAGTGAATGAAATTTATATTTGGATCGATAAATCAATTTCTGCCATTTACTTTTTAAAAATAATTTCACTTAAATGTTGCCCGCGGCTACGCTTCAGGTGGTCCATTCTAAAGGTTCAATTTTGGCAAACTTTTTCACACATTTCGGCCGGAATCTCACCAATGACGCGTTCAATGTTGGCTTCCAAGGCAGCAATCGTGTTTGGCTTGTCCCCTGCGGCCTTCATCGTCCTTGAAGAAGTACGGCCCAATGATGCCGCCTGCCCATGAACCGCACCAAACAGTGCATTTTTCGGGATGCATTGGTAGCTGCTGAATTGCCTCTGGCTGCTCTTCACTCCAAATACGTCAATTCTGCTTATTCGCGTATCCATTTAGCCAAAAATGAGCCTCGTCGCTGAAGACAATTTTGCGATAATTTCATAATTTCGACATTTTTCACAGAGCACGAATTTTGATAATAAATTTCAATAATTTGCAAACGTTGTTCAGGCGTAAGTCTATTCATGCTGAAATGGCAAACAATACTGAATCGAAATGTCAAATGTTCGTGGAATTTGTCATGTGTGATCTGTCAAAAATATAAACGTCAAAAACCAAGTAGCAAAAAAATCACCCTATATAACCTTCGGTTAAAAGCCCCTTATTAGATTTATAGTTGTATCTATGTTAATACCAGGCGGCGCAAAATATTCATGCTATAGGAAGATGTTATAATGTTTATAAATGGCGTCAAATGTGAATTCTATTTTAAAGTAAGCAGTTACAAAAAATACCCCACCAAGTCATGAATCGCTATACTAAAAAAAAATGAAGAATAATTGTTTCGATTGACATTTTCCGCCATTATACAAAAATTAAAGCATTTTCCGATAAAATGCTTTTCACGCCACCTGCAAGTCAGAGCGTGAACTTGAAATTGGAGGAACATAGATTTTTTTTATGGGGTTTTCAATGTATTTCCTATATGAGACAACGAAAAAAGGGTCTGAAACACATTCATTTTATATAAATGGGTACTTAGGTATATTAGAAATCAAATATAATAAGAATACATGTACGCCTTTAAATCAAGAAGCGTGTTATATCAAAACTTATTTTTAATTTATTTTACTTTGCAGATAAAAAATGCAAGCAAGCAATGTTGTTTTTAAAAATGAGCTCATGTCGTCAGTTAAAATGATATCAAGGGCGTATTATGGAAAGGGATTTTAATATACTAAAGTAACACAATGGTTTTAATGAATTTGTACCTTCACACATTTTATAAGTAAAATCCCTATATGTCAAAATGAGGTAGATGAACACAGGAACTATATATTTATGATTATAATATAGGGTTATCCATTTCGCGGTTTTAAAAGTATAGGGCTGGAATTCGACATCTGTCAAACTATGTTGTTAAGCCAATCTTTTTTTCTCAGTTAAAAGTCTGACATTTACGAAAATGGATCGCTTAACTATAGCACAACGCATAAAAGTTGTTAAAACCTACTACCAAAATAGTGATTCTGCCACAGTCACATATCGTGATTTAAGAGGAGATTATGGTTTACATAATCGTCCAACTACGCAAGCAATTGGCAAAATTTGAAGAGACTGGATTGGTTACAGATATTGTAAGGCCTGTGCATCATCGTTTCACTCGTACCACTGAAAATATCGCTGCTGTAAGTAAAAGTGTTGCTGAAGACCCGAATTTGTCGATTCCTAGTCGTTCTCAGGAATTAGGACTGTCTTACGGCATATTAGCGTATTTTGCATTTGGATATAAAGCCCAGCTAACACAACAACTGAGGCCAGCTGACCATTCACAACGTCGTAGATAGGTCGAATGGGTTCTTGAACAACAGGCGGTGGACGTCGATTTTTCGTATAAAATTTTGTTCAGCGACGAAGCACATTTCTAACTCGGTGGGTTCTGAGAATCCTTAAGTAATTGAAGAGAGACCATTACATCCACAAAGAATCACTGTTTGAGGCGCTCTTGAGTCCGGAGGTGTGATTGGACCTTACTTCTTCGAAAACGACGATAGAACGACTGTCACCCTCAATTCGGTGCGTTATGGTCATATGATAGCCGACTTTTTTTTGCCTGCTATTGAAGAATACGACTCTCAGAATATGTGGTTTCAAAAAGACGGTGCCACATGCCACACACCTCGAGCGAATATGACTTTATTGCAAGAGACATTTCCTGGCCGCGTAATTTCTCGTCGTGGCGATATCAACTGGCCACAAAGAGCATGCGCTTTGACACCGCTGGACTTTTTTTTATAGGGCTACGCGAAAGACCGTGTTTATGCAACATTGGTCAAGTTATGGCTGAGATACCGCCCAATATGTATCAAAAAGTCTTCGAAAATTACCTCAAAAATCGTTGCTTGCAACAACTCATTTAAATGATGTAGTGTTTCACACATGATGTCAGCGTTCAAACTTTATAATAAAAAAGGAATATTATGAAAAAAAATATTTTATATGTGTTTTATTTACGTTTACTTTGAAACCGAAAAATGGATAACCCGTTATATGTATTTGTATTGATTTTTTTTAGGTTATATGCACTTTTTAATTTTTGTTATTAGCAGAAAATTGATGAAAGTTCGTGAAATTAATTAATATATTTCGTTTTTTTTAAGAACTAAAAAAACATCTCTTATTCAGTAAACATAAGCATTTGATATATTCAAGATATAAATAATATAAGTATTTATTTTTTAAACTAAATATAATATTATGGACGCATACAATGCTTTAATTTTGTTTCATAATTTGTATGAACAAATTTCTTTCTTCCTTAAACAAACGATCAATTATTCGAAATGATTCATTTTAAGAACAAACATAATTTACGGAAAAAATCGTAATTTTAATAATCCTTGTTTCTCGTTGGAGAGTTGCATTATAGTTTTCAATTTCATTTTATTTTAGTCTTGATTTAGAATCTTTCATGCTTTATTAGCCTATTATTGTCAAAATATTTATACCTGTTCATATAAAATTAATATGAAAAAGCTATATTAATGCTACCCTTTTTTGGGTTTCTTTTATAGGAAATACATTGAACGTCTATCTAATCTAATCTATCCAATTGGTTCACGCTCTGACTGTCGGGTGCCGGCCGTGACTCCATGTAACAATAGGTTACTGTAATGCAATTCCATTCACACTGTTAAGAGGCCGCCTCTACAGGCCATTAATGGTGACAGAACTATGAGCATGCCATGAGCAAATCTAATGGAGTCCAAAGAATTCCATGTCCTTGCAGTGACATGTCGAAAAAACTACTTTTTGAACATAATGGGCGCTATTTTTTGGCCATACTTTGACGTTTCATGTATGTGTTTATTTTTTGTAGTGGCTTTTGATTTTTTTAGATGAGCACCATTACTGCCCATGAAATTACACCATAGGAAATTACGTGTTTTGGAAAAAAGCCCAACAAATTTGGGCGTAATAATTTTGGAAAAAAGCCCAACATATTTTAGAAAATATCGCCAAATGTAATGAAATAACGCCGTAATTTAGCAAAAAGAACCAACAAGTGAAAATGGAAAATACATCGAAATATATAATCTTTTTGGCTTAATTTCCAAACTTTCTGAAAAAAACAGCTTTTTCTGGCAAGAATTACAAACGGTTTTGGAAATTAGGCCAAACAAATTGATAGTTTTGCCGAACATTTCTCTTTATTAAAGCAGAATTCAGACAGATGATAAGTGCTGCACAAAAATCTTTGAATAGACAAAAGTCGACTACGCCCCGAATCCTTATTAAGGCATGTTGCCCTTACCCGTCGTTCTTTTTGCAACTTTTTTGAAGAATTGTCTGGTGTTTTTACCTTTTCAATTTGAAAAAAAAAAGCCAAAAAGATTTTTTCTTGCGTTGTTTATTATTCTATAAAAAAGACTAAAACAAAATTCTAGGTACGCATTGTAGCTAATGTTATTCTACACAAAAAAGACACTTTTTATCGTACAATTGATAGATTTGGAGAAAAATGGTCGAAAACATTGGTGTGTAGTACATTTATTCAAAAAAAATGTAAGAAATTTATGTTTTGAGTGCGTATTTTTTATGTTTTTATTTATGTTTGCAAAAACATATTCTATGAAAAAAAAAAACAAATTTTAAGTGTGGAACAGGAAGGGTAATGCTGCCATTTTAAAAATTCTAATTTGTTTTATTTTGCTTCCCAAAGTCTTTATTTTTTCTAAAAAAAAAACAACTTTTAAAGCAGATTTAACACAGTATAATTATCTACAAAATGACAATAGACGACTTCTGTATGTCAATTCGTTCTTAAATTATAGCGTGTCAAAGTTTAATTGTTCGTCATTTAACGCGCCCCTTCCCCCCTCCTAAAATGTTTAATCCGCACCAAATTTTGGGTTACTTTTTAGGAAATGCATAGGACGTTAAAATGAACTCTCCACCAAAATTCCGCTTTGTGGGAATTTTTTGGAAGTTTCATCATTTTTTTGTCTAATTTTCCTGGATTTATGGAGTTTTTTGGGCGTTTTTTTCCATTTTATTTTAAAGTAATTTCATGGAGCCAACGATACTTACTCTGTAAAATTTATCTAGGTCTCAATAGTAAATAGAAGTAATGGTGAATAGGAAATGAACGACATAAAATGAAACTGGGGCCAAATTCCGCAAGCGTGAGTTTGCTCTGGGATACATAAAATCGGGCACACATATGTACATATTTGCGATTCGCAAAGATGAGATTCAATTCACTTGATCACGCATATTATAAAGGTGAATAATTTTTTTGCACGGAAAATCATTCACGCTTGAGGAATTGGGCCCCTGTCCACTGACTGAAAATGCACTGTTTGTGGATTTGATTTTCGTCCATATGTATGACCAGTGGAATCGACCTTAATGTTTCATCTGAAGTTTTTCCGCACTAATACCACATCACGCAGTATTAAATCTGAATCTGGGAGTCTCCATTGTCGTCCATTGTCAGCGTAAGAGGTAAGAGAAACAAATCAATATATAAATTCTTTTCTACACCAAAAGTTAAGCGTTGCAAAAGTGCACACGAATTTTTTTTTGTTCGACTGCCTTCTTGTTGGGAGTTATAGGATTGCACTATAAGTTTGTCCTATTGTGGTGAGCCCTTTGTTTTAGTTCGTTTGTTAATTTTTCAAAAGCAAACTACATCTCATAGAGCAGCGGCAAAAGCTACAACAGTGCTCTCTTTGTTGTATTCATTTCAGTGATTTTTATCTGTTTTCGGCGACTAGTGAGGGCTCAAATAAAACATTTAAAATAATTCCTACATAGCCAGTTCATATTCTGTTGTCCCTGTTTTGCTAATGATGATGGTGGTGGATGTTGTTTACCACGATCATAAGTCCAGGAGTGGCCTTTTGCCACTTAGACTTTTAAGTAGATCAGAGTGGCAACTGGTACTAGTAACACAATAAAAGCATAAAATTTATTAGAGAATAGTATCTACTTATCGCTTTTCAGCTTTGGCCTGTTGGAATGCGCAATTGTTCCATGTGCGTTACATTTTTAATAGTTAGGCGAAGACAGTTTTGCTATTTTAACTTATTTTGCGTTTTTTGGCTGGCATGTCACGTGTGCGATAACCAGTGACGGCACGAGTACGCTTTATGCTTTTCTGATCAATGTTAAAATTAATTGTGAATCGAAAACAAACAACGGAATGATTTTATAACTTCTAGTTTTTGAGAAAATTGAGAATTACTAAAACTACTTTTTATTTTTATTTTTTTAGAATTTATGCCTTACTTATATAAATTAAATGTTATCACCCAGCATTACGGTGTATAAACAATTGTGGTATGTATGGGGGCGTGCTAACCCCTGCAACCAGGTCCTCTTCCCCTGCTTGGGTACACTATATAATTTGGGATATGTGCAAGTTTGGGTGTATGCAAAATTTCATTTAAAGTATATGTATATGGAAACTTTGAATTTATCCCAAAATATCCCAATGTCAACAGCTGTTTTCTAAATATAAATACATAAATACATAGCTATACATGGTTCAAAGTTGAAATTCACAATATCTATGTACAGTAGGTACGACTGAAGCATATTTATATAATTTCTTAATTGTGTATGCTTGAGGTTGAGACTTACATATATATATATAATCCAGTTTTTAATGCTCAAAGTATACATACCTACTTATAGTTTAAGAGCCAGCGACAAAAATGGCAACGTGATTTCATTAAGAAATTGTTTTGTATTAGAACATGGCCTATATACTAAAAAACATTAAATGAATTGTCTGCCAATTGTCCTTTTGTGGGTGGCCGTCGGTAGGGCCCTAGAGGTTTAAAAAAGATTTAGGACAAAACCGTTATTTTATTTAAGCTGAAATTTGGTTTGTGAACGCTTAATAATATCTTATGTAACATATAAAAAAGGCAGACACTTTAAGTGGGACGAAGATGGTGGCAGACTGCGGCGAAGGTCAAGAAAATAAGGGATGAATTACGTCATTTCATTAAAGTTGGAATAAAGGCTAACATTTTTAAAATTTCATTATAAATCCTGCAAATAAAAAGGCAGGCATATATTTTGAGCCGAAAAATCCGGCAGACACAATCTTTGTTAATATTTATTAGCAAAAAAAAAAAAAATAAATAAAAAATGCAACAATTGTAGGTTCATTGATGTCACCGCACTACATGGTAATTTAGGTGATACTTTTTCGCAAGCCCTTCAAAAAAATAAGACTGTCCTAAGAAATTAATATTTTATAATAAAAATCCATCCTAACAACTTCAGAAGTGGGATTCTTTTGGAAAGCTTGAATATTAAGACATCAGTACGACTAATAAACGAATAAATATGAATAGAACCGTGTTGCAAAATTGGCTTGAAAAACATAAAATAGAATTTTCATCAACTGCCACTTATACACAATTAAAAAAGCTTTATGAAGACAAACTTTCTGAACTATTTTTCTTCGGGTGGATAATTCAACAAATTATGCGGCATTTCGCAACAATTTTTTGTCAAACTTTGGACATTCATACTCTATTTCTGAAGTAATCGATACTCTACGAAAAACAACTTTCCAATCATCGAAGCTATCTGTTATGGGTTATATTCTTAAAATGCAAGAGTTGGCTGCACGTGCCATCATTGATGAAACACAAGTTATTCAATACATAATTGAAGGTTTTCAAGATAATTCAGTAAACATTGCTGTATTGTATCTAGCTTGCAGTTTACAACATCTGAAGCAATTGCCTCATCAACATATTAAACGTGAAGCAAATGAAGCATTTAAGACTTCATTAACTACGAGGGTGTTTTCTACAAGAGCAACTTTTTCAAAACAAAATATTGATTGTTGCAAATTATATTGTTTCAATTGCTCAAACGTTGGACATTTTGCAAATTCATGTCCTTACCCAAAGGTTCATGTTTTCAATGTGGTTCCAAAGAACTTAATTTTCGAAACTGCCAGCAAAAACCTACTAATCGAGTGGCTCTTTTAGATGTATTCAACTCTAAGAACACCGAAAATGGAGAAACAAAATATAACGATCTTATTTCCGAGTTAAATTATGTAAGTGTTACCTTTTTGATTTATGGTTTTAGGCATAAATGTAATACTTTCCTTTCACTTTTTAATTCAGGGTAGTCCAATTAGTTTAATGAGGAAATCTGCTGTTAAATTATTTAACTAATCAATGGACTCAATATTCTGGCTTCAAAGGATTGGGACATTTTAAGTTATATTCTTTCGGAAAAATTAAAATTGAAATTTTCTTTTGGAATTTTTATAAACAAATTAATATTTTTGTTGTACCCGATTCGGTTATTCCATATCCCCTCTTAATGGGTCCAGACATTAAATTTATGATAGTTGATTTAACCTTAAAAAAAATTCCAGAAAAAAATGTTAAAATTTTACATAATCCAAATAAAAATGAAATAAAAATATCAAATAAAGTATTACATTGTGTGCATGAATCCACTGAGAATGAGAATTTAAACTTTTTGCTTAATTGCAACAAATGTCAATTCAATTCAACTCTTTCTTTATTTTTCAAATCATAGAATACAATTTTATATATAAGAAATAATTACAAAGCATGGCAAATATGCCATCTGCCGTACAAAAAAATTATTTATACAATACATTTTTTAAAAAATATAATAAGAGAGTTTGATTTAACTTTTGTTAAATCAAACTCTCTTATTATATTTAAAAAAAAATTTATTGTATAAATAATTTTTTTGTACGGCAGATGGCATATTTGCCATGCTTTGTGCTCATTTAAAGTCAATTATAAGTATAAGTTATTTTTATACACATATATTTAATTTGGGATTAATAAATAAACAAACTGTGACTTTTAGTTTAGTTTAGGTTAAATTGTTTAGATATATTTAAAGCTTATAACCTTTTTGTATATAAAAAGTTAGAGAGAAAGAAAAAATAATTAATCGGGACTTTTAGTTTAGTCAAAATATAAAGAAGCGAAAAAGGGCTTTTAGTTTAGCTACTCGTAAAACGAAAATAATCTGCGACATGCGCTTTTTAAAATACCTATTCAAATAGTAGTGGTGACTTCATTCTTCAAAACATGTTCAAATACTCATCTCGATATTTTGCATGCGAAACATATCCTACAAGAGACTTCCAACCACGGCCACCATTCAAAATATTTATACATTCTTCTAAATAAAGGAAACTTGCGGTAAAATGAAGTCTACAGATCTCTTGCAAAATTGGACAAAACGCTATAAAATGTAAGATATTTTCATTCGTACCAAGGTTGCAAAGAGAACAGATAGGATTTAAGTCAGATCTATATGGTCTACAATTCAGATCCAGGATTTCAGTTCTGGCTTTGAAAATTAAGCTCATTTCTGAAACTGAAAACTCGTTTTTAGTTATCCTCGCCTAGAGTAAAACTGAATTGCCTATAAACACTCCTTGAAGCTGAATGAGAACCACGTTCTCTACATTTCTGGAAAAGTGTCTCATCTATACAAGCTATGCAGTCGTATAAAGACAATTTTAATTCTTCATAATTGTCAGTTCGTAATGAGATCGGAAAGTCGTGTGTAATAGCTAGATCATACCAATTTTTTACTGGACTGTAAACTTTATTAAACAAATATTAAGGATCCATTTTTGGAGCTTTTGGTCTGATCTATTCATTACCTTTACAATGTAATCCGCATTTGCCTTTTTCAGAAATATTTGAGGTAAGCCAGACTCCACATGGATGGCATAATTTGGGGTGTTCTTTGGTAACGCGAATATTCGTTTAAAAAAATATCTCTGAACATTTTCTAGTTCTTTTAGCTGTTCATATCCATATACTTCGCTTCCATAGCAGAGGCAGCTTATTCACTGTAACATTGAATACTTTGAATTTTGTAACAGAGTCTACAAAAATATTGCTAAAAAAATTAGACCACATGCTGTTTAAAGCAACTTTAGCAGCTTTTATATACATCCCGATATTTAAATTTATCCACGACTTCTATAATATCGTTCCCTAGAGTCCAGTTGCGGCCATAACCTATAGATCTGTTGTGTGATCTGAAGATCATAATTTTCGACTTCGAGCTGTTGATTTTGAGATCCCAACTATCACAGTATTGTTTTAGCTTATTTATTTGAAGTTGCAAAGTAAGCGGGCTATCTGACAGGATAACAAGATCGTCTGCATAAAGAAGAACATTAATAGTTACATCACCTATTACAATACTTCTTGGGATGTCATTTTCAACATCATTTATAAATAGAGACAATAACAAAGGACTTAAAACACAGCCTTGGGGAACCCCAGTTTGACATTTGAAGTCTCTCGATTTCCTAGGGCCGTTCTGAACAAAAGCATTAGAGTTCTCAAGCATCTTCTCATAGAATTTTATGAACTTTGTTGATAAACCTATTACTGAAAGCTTGTAGATCAATGACTTTATTGACTGTGTCGAATGCAGCCTTTAAATTGACAAAAAAAGCATACAAACATTTCTTTTTATCAATAAATCGCCTAGCCACTGTGCTTAACACAAAAATCTGATCTATAGTCGAAAGGTTTACGCGAAAGCCAGCTTGGCAGCAACTGATTATATTGTTTTGCTCAACCCATTTTGTAAGCCTTAAGTAAAGTAATTGTGAGAATAATTTTCTCAATGAGTTTAACACAGCAATACCCCTATAGTTTTCCGGCTGATCCCTGTCGCCCCTCTTAAAGATAGTTGATATTTTGGAACAACTAAAGTTTTCAGGAACTATCTCCTCATTGTATAACCTATTGAAGAAACTTAAGATGTATTCCAAAAACTCTGGAGTAGCATATTTTTAGAATTCATCAGGGCCAGATGCTTTGTTATTTTTCATTTTCAATAGAGATGATTTTAATTCCATCATTGTAAATGAGGAATCTAATTCTGGTACATTTGGGATCATGTTAAATTTGGATTGGGCAACAGAAGTTTTTCAAAATAAGCCACGAGAACATTAACATCAATCGAAAGTGTATTATTATAATTCTGACCATTTAAAAAGCGAACCGAATTCCAAAAAGATTTTGAATCTTTACAGACTCAGTTTCAAAGCTACGTTTTGTAGGTATCTATTCTTTTTTAGAGTACAGATTCGTTTGTATTCTTGATTTGCTTGTGTATTCAAATATTTGGTCCCAGGGTTATTTGTTTTTCGGAAAAGTTTCAAAAATGTAAAAGATTTTTTCCTAGCTTTTTGCAGTCATTATCGTACCATTTAGAATAAAAAGTGTTGCTAACACTATTTTTATTGTTGAAATTTGAGGATTATTGTTTAAGTTTTTATCACTCCATTTCAATCTGAGAGTGTTTTCTGTCGACTGTAGGCTTTTAAAGTTATTATCTAAACCGTTAGTTACGAGAATAGGGAGGTGTTGCGAGAAATTTTCTGGAAGAATTTCAAAGTTTCCTGTTATGCTTAACCAATCGCCTCTGCTAAGACATAAATCTATCACAAAGCAACCTTGGGCGGAAATAAATGTGAAGTTACCGTTTGAGTCTTATTAATGAGAACTTATTCCATTTAATAGAAGAAATCCAAAGTCTTCAATCATATCCACTAGATATTTACCATTCTGATTGAAACAAGTATCTAAAGATTTTCTTTCAATTGAAAAATTGCCGTTATATAAATTAATTGGGTTCTGGTAGTCACTTATACGACCATTTAAATCGCCAATTATCATCAAATTTTCATAATTTTACTATTAAGAAAATTGTATAGCTCATTATATTTCGTATTCCAATCATTATAATTCAAGTACACCGGAAGTATTTGAAAATGTTTTTTTTTTGATGAATAATCTCTATAAGAGTTATATTATTTTCAAAGTTTTTAAAATGTATACTAATATTTTTATAAGTGTTTTAATACCAAACATAAGACCACCACTAGCTCTACCAAGTGTATGGTTTCTGATTGCTGGTATACATTTTATATTAAAATCTTTAAAATATTTAGTTTAATGCAGGTTATTTTCGTTTTCTTAAAAAGTATCCAAAAGTATAAAAATGTCATATTTAATTATAAGATTAAAAAATTCTGGCATAATTAATTTGTTTTTAAAACCTGTAATGTTATATCAGAAAATATTAAATTTAAAATTATTTATGTAAGAATTAATATCTTGGGCCTGCACCTTCATTATATACGTGACCACCCACAGATGGCGCTGGTGTCACATAATTCCTGGTTTTGTTGGAGTTGACGTCTATGTTTTTTACATCAAAGAAATATGCTGAATCATCACCAAGGTTTGTTTTGATGTAATCAAGCTCTTGTTTTGAGGATATTTGCCTACCTCGAAAGCTGTCATACGCAAAAGTGAAATTGCCAATTTGTAGTTTAGAACCTTTAACAAAGGTTTTGGTGTTCGGATTTTTTGTGCTTAATTTATTTTTTATGTCAAATAGATGCTTTCTCTGGGTGCGGTAAATTAGTGATTGCTCACGATGTATGTACACCCCTGTATTCTTGAACTTAGGAGTAGCGTCTATAATTTTTGTGGTGCCGGCGCCTTCGATTTTAAGAACCATTGTTGTTTTTTTTTGTTTGCCGGTTTGTGTATTCCTGTGCTTTGTGTAGTGATAACTCTGTATTTTCGTTGAGATTAAGAAGGCTTAGACAAGTTTGTGTTGCAAAGCTAAGCTTGTTGTCCATCTTATCTGAAAGGAAATGCATGACGAAAGAATTTTCATTTGATTTCTTAGATACAGCCTCGAGTTGTTTCTCTAAAGTGACACAATAACTTTCAAGTGTAGAGAGTTGCTCTGCAAGCTGAGTGTTTTGCAAACGGACTAGCTGCATATCTTTTGAAATTAACGAGATATCTTTTTTCGTTGCAATGTTTTTGAGATGATTGTTTAAGCATTGGTCAACGATTGATTTGATGTCATCCGCATTCAGAGTCATTTCTGTTTGAGTTATTGTTTTTTTGTTGTTCGGTGTATTTATTGGGGATATTTTCGTTGATTTTCTTTTTGGTGGCATGTAGCGGGCCAGGTGAAAAATGTCGGCGTTCTCAATAGAATTTTAAATTTAAAATTTTCCTACCTTAAATTTTTGTTTCGCTTATTTTTTTTGTTTTACCAGAGTCGGTGGTGTTTTAACTTTCTAAATAATTAAAAAGTGTTTTAAACTTTTTTTTTTAATTTCTTTTAATAATTTTAAAAATCAACTAGAGCACTTGCGAAAACCGTGTACTTCACTTACTCTCTCACTTACTCTCTCAAATGTCAATTCTCTAACGTTGTTGAAATACCTAATTTGTCAAATTGTATCGATCATTCTGTTTCGGATATTTTTAAAATAGAGGAAGATGCACTTCTTGAATCATTTGATATTAATATTGGTCTAAGCCTTATGCACCGGAAAGAGATTAAAACACTAATTGCGAATAATTATCTATACCTTTCAAATATTCCAATTCCTAACGAACAAAAATATTAAATGAAAATTCGCTTAACTTCCGACATACCAATAAGTTCAACACCTCAAAGGCTTTCATATGAAGATAGACGTATTGTCAAAGATATGATTAGTGACCTTTTGAAAAACAAACAAATAAGACCTAGTAATTCTCCTTATGCATTTCCAATTGTCTTAGTTTCTAAGAAATCTGGTGAAAAACGATGTGTGTTGACTATCGACCCCTCAATAAAATTATGGTGCGAGATAGTTACCCATTACCACATATAGATGATTGCTTGGAAAGATTAGAAGGAAAGACATTCTTTACAACCTTAGATCTTAAAATCGGATTTTACCATGTTAATATCTCTGAAAATTCAATTCCGTATACAGCATTTGTTACTACAGACGGACAGTTTGAATTTTTACAAATGCCATTTGGATTGAAAAATGCGCCAGCAGTATTTCAGCGGTTTATTAACAACATATTACACTTATTTATCGAAGAAGGTGCGCTTGTTATATATGTACATGGATGATATTACAATTGCAACCAAAACCGTTGAAGAACATTTAGACGTACTCCAAAGATTACTTCGACGACTTGCTGAATTTCGACTTGAACTGAAATTTAAGAAGTGTCGATTTTGCTACAAGGAAATTGATTTCTTAGGATTTCAAATCAATAAGAAAGGGATCCATCCTAACAATGGGCACATAGACAAAATTAAGAATTTCCCTATTCAAAAAGCGAAATATCAACTCCAAAAATGTTTAGGATTATTTTTATATTTCCGTCGATTTGTCCCTTCGTTTTCACATATTGCTATGCCATTACGAAATCTTCTTAAACCAAATGCTAAATTATTTGTATTCGATGAATTATGTCTTTCCGCATTTTCTACCTTAAAAGATAAATTAGTACCGCCACCTGTTTTAGCATTGTGTAACCCGAAACATGACACAGAATTGCATTGTGATGCAAGCACTGAGGGTTCTGGAGGAATATTAATGCAAAATCAGGAAGATAATACATTTCATCCCATAGCATATTTTTCACAACGAACAACTTATTCTGAATTTTGATTTCACAGTTTTGAATTAGAAACTCTAGCCATAACATACTCACTACGAAAGTTTCGGGTCTATTTGGATGGTATTCCATTTAAAATTATAACGGATTATAACTCCCTTATGCTACGTTTTCACCTAAAGATAATCCGGTTTAAATTGAGAAGATTAAAAATTAATCTTCAAGTGTTTTCACCAGTGATAAAAAGATTAGTTTGACGTTTTCAGTATGAATTGTCGTTCAAAAGTCAATACAACAAGACAAAAACAAACTAATTGGGAAGAAGAATAATAATTTCGGTGCAGTGAACAAATTTAATTTCAATAAATAAAACTGAGTAATAACTTTGAAATATTGTTATCCCAACATCTTGCAGCAAATAGATATATTAACATAAATACTGTGATCGCCTTTGCACGGTTTTCGTTTTTATAAAATTTGAGAAAGAACAACTTCAAAGTATTACTGTAGAATAGCTAAGATATTTAATCACAAAACTGTAATTTTTTTAAATTTATATATATATATATGTAATTTGATAATAATAGTTTCGTTCATATAATTGTAAGTGTAAAATCTTAACAACTAAATGTAAACATACAAATGTTGCTCTTATTTTGTTTCATGGTTAATAAAGTGCCCCTGAAGAAGACTGAAAACTCAGTCGAAACGTTGGGAAAACTAATGAATATCTTTCATTAATAAATTATCACGACCAAAAAAGCCGAAGAAGTGAAATCTTCAAATTTTAAAATTTAAGACATTTTCCATTACAAAATCGAGGCACCGACCGCTTTATTCTTTGTAGCTTTATTGCATTTTTTATTTTTATACTTATTTATAAACAAAAACAGAATTTGAAGCAATGAAAAATTATACCAGACAAAAACAAATTAAATAATGTTGGACAGTTTTTTTTTTATTGAATGTCAATGGAGAAAATATGACGTTTAACAAATGATTACAGTTGTTAGTGAGATGATGTAGATATGCAACTTCAAATAACCCAAAATAGAGACGAAAATATAGTTAAATTACGAGAAAAGTTTGAAATAGAAGTTCCAAATTTTTTCCTTAGTTTTTAGAAAATTAGAAAATGAAAATCTGCTGTTTTATATACCAAAAGAAATGGAATTGCAAATTATTAGAGTGGCACATGAAAAAAAATTGTCATATGGGTGTTATGAAATGTCTTGAACAAATTAAAATGCATTAGTGGTTACCAGGTATGAGAGAAAAAATTGAAAAGTATATTTAAAATTGTATTCAGTGTTTAGCGTATTCTGTGCCACAACATAGTTCGAATCGTACTCTCCAGCAAATTCAAAAGAAACCTATTCCATTGGATACTCTTCATGTAGATCATTTTGGCCCTCTTCCGTCAATTATTTCTAAGAGAAAACACATCTTGGTTATAGTTAGTAGATGCTTTTACAAAATATGTCAAATTTTATCCCGTAAATTCAACAAGTACTAAAGAAGCTTGATTTTGAATCATATCTACTTGAAAACAATATTGAACATGTGAAAATAGCTACAGCATCACCTCATAGTAATGGTCAAGTTGAGCGTGTCAATCGAGTTCTTTAGTCGATATGATCTAAAATTACCGAACCAAATCAACATTCGAATTGGTCGAAACATTTAACAAGAGTCGAATACGCTCTTAACAACTCTGTTCATTCCACAACTGGTGCTACACCTTGTCATTTATTATTTGATGTAGAACAACGTGGTTGACACTTTGTCAGAATATTTGGACAATAAACGAAATTTGTCTTCTTTTCATGATAAAGGAACTTTACGACAAAAAGCTTCTGATAACATTGAATACCATCAGTCTAAAACTTCAGAATATCATGCTAACACACACAAACCACATATTCAATTTTCAGAACGAGATTTTGTTATGATAAGAAATATAGATACACAGCCGGTACTAACAGAAAGTTTATCCCCAAATTCCGTGGTTCATATAAAGTGCATAAGGTTCTACGGAATGATCGATGCGTAATAAGAGACATTAAAAATTGTCAATTAACTCAAATTCCTTATGATGGCATAATTGAAGCCTCACGAATACGTTCCTGGGTTGATTAGAGGGATTCTCATACTTAAAAAATATTTTTCAAAATGGTAATACCTGTATTAATATTTTGTATTTAACTTCATGTAACCAGGGTTTGTGCGAATTTTACGTCTATTATAATTAATTATTTTATTATTAATATTGTAATTGTTTATGATTTTGTTTTTCATGTTAATATTGTTATTATTACTGTTGTTGTTTTGTTAAATGAGTTTCTTGATCGAGGCGATCAATATAGTCAGGATGGCCGAGTTGTAAAAGTACTTGTTACAATTATATATACTATATATTTTACCTTTACTTTGTTAAATACTTTACTCTTAGTATTTATTATTTTTTTGTCATTAAATTAATAACTAAATATCATTCAATAATAATAATTCAAAAAAATTAGATTGTTTTAAGAATATATTTATATATATTAATAAAAATATACTAATATTAATATATTATAATAAAAAAACATCCTAACAAATTATAATCTTTCCGAGTATGAAAGGAATGATATTTTCTTGGTTTTGGAAAATTTCATTTGTAAACGTAAATAAAACATACAATTTTTTTTTCATGATATTTCTTTTTTATTGCAAAGTTTGAACGTTGACATAATGTGTGAAACACTACATCATTTAAATGACCACCACGCGAATTGTTGCAAACATCGATTCTTTTGAGGTAATTTTCGACCACTTTTTGACACATATTGGGCGGAATCGCAGCCATACCTTGACGAATGTTGGGTTTCAAGTGCTCAAGAGTTAAAGGTTTATCTGCATAAGTTCGGTCTTTCGCGTAGACCCACAAATAAAAGGCCAGCGGTGTCACATCGCATGATCTTGGAGGCCAGTTGATATCGTCACGACGAGAAATTACGCGGCCAGGAAATGTCTCTTGCAATAAAGCCATATTTGGTAGAGTTCTGTTGCATGTGGCACCGTCTTGTTGAAACCACATATTCTCTAAGTCGTATTCTTCAATAGCAGGCAAAAAAAGTCGGTTATCATATGACCATACCGCTCCGAATTGACGGTGACAGTCGTTCCATCGTCGTTTTCGAAGAAGTGAGGATCACACCTCCGGACCAAAGAGCGCCCCAAACAAAGACTTTTTGTGGATGTAATGGCCTCCCTTCAATTACTTGAGGATTCTCAGAACACCAAATACGACAATGTAGTTTATTAACACACCCACCGAGTGAGAAATGTGATTCGTCGCGGAAGAAAATTTTGTTAAAAATCGACGTCCACCGCCTTTTATTCAAGCACCCATTCGACGTATCTACGACTTTGTGAATGGTCAGCTGGCTTCAGTTGTTGTGTGAGCTGGACTTTATATGGATGTAGGTGTAGATCGAAATGCAAAATACGCCATAATGTGAGAAAGTCCTAATTCCTGAGAACGACGAGGAATCGACACATTCGGGTCTTCCCCAACACTTTCACTTACAGCAGCGGTATTTTCAGTGGTACGAGCGAAACGATGATGCACAGACCTTACCAGTCTCTTCAAATTTCTTCACAATTTTGCCAATTGCTTGCGTAGTTATATAAACCATAATCTCCTCTTAAAGCACGGTATGTGGCTGTGGCAGAATAACCATTTTTGTAGTAGGTTTTAACAATTTTTGTGGGTTGTGCGATAGTTTAGCGATACATTTTCGTAAATTTCAGACTTTCAGCTGAAAAAAAAATTGGTTTAACAACTTAGTTTGACAGATGTCGAATTCCAACGCTATACTTTTGGAACCGCAAAATGGATAACCCTTTGCAATGGGAAAGATGTGAATAGCGTCAATGAGGCAAGGTTTGAAGTGTCTACGCAAACATTTAAGTCAAAGGACGTAAATTAGACATTCAATCAAAATTTTAAAAATGTTTATGCTTCAAATCTACCTCCATGCCATTCGGAACTACATCAGCAGCTATTAAGATCACAATACATTTGCGGCCTATGGAGAAATGCACATTTGAAAAAGCCAACTGAATTGTCCGTTTGAAAAAAGAAAAGACAAGTTTAATAAGGAACTAACTTTATTGTGAAGTATGAAAGGAATATTAAGATTAAAGTACAATACTTATTCACAGTATAAGAGTATAGGAAAGCTTAGATTTATGTATTAGGAGTTGCCAACAGCTTTCAAATTCTAATTAATTTCAATACTTCCCCTTAATACGGAATCTCTAAAACTAAAAATTTAGTTTGACAATCCTAGTTGTTTAAATAATTTTAAATGTTTTGACCTATTTAGTATTTTTGTAAAAATGTCTGGAGTCATTTCAGATAAAGGTAAATATGCTAATTCAATTAAAGCTTTGTTATATATTTTACGTATGTAATGATATTTTATATCTATGTGTTTCGATCGTGAATGAAACACAAAGTTCTTTACTAAATATTGTGCGCTCATATTGTCACCGTATAATTTAGTTGGCCCTTTTACCATAGCGCCAAATCCCATTTCAGTAAATAGTCCCCGAAGATAGACAACTTCTTTTGTCGCTGCTACTAGCGCCATATACTCGGCCTCAGTACTGCTCAATGCCACTGTAGACTGTTTACGCGACTCCGAAGATACAGCACTAACAGCCAAGAAAACAACGTAACCAGTGTAGGATTTTCGGTCGTCAAAACAACCAGCCCAATCAGCATCAGCGTACCCTATTATTTGCCGGCGAGTTTCCCTAAAAAAATTTTTAAATTAGCAGTAAAATTTAAGTACCCCAATAAGTGTTTGACTGCAGTCATGTGTTCTTTGTGCATCTCTATATTGAATTGGGCCAGTTTGCTAACAGCACGCATTATGTACGGCCTAGATGTAACAGCTGTAGTAATTATGTAGGCTCAGTGGCAACACTGATCAGCAGTGCAATATTAATAATAATAAATAATATAAATAATATATAATTCCCTTCATTACTATTGTTATACCTATACATATATAAGTAAGTAAGTAAGTAAGTAAGTAATGTATTGCTTGATATCTTAATATTTCATTTACAAACATTTATAATAAATATTAAAGCTTTAACTTTGCCGTCAGCTCGTTTGGCAAATTTAAAAGATATAAGATATTATTATATACATATACAAAAGTAAGAAAGGTAAGAATTAAGTTAACTATTCATATTCAGTTATAAGTAGCATTCGGTATTTTAATATGTCTTTTAAAAAACAGGTACAGTTTTTTCCAAACACAGTAGTTTAGCAATGTAATTGTTTCTTGTAGGGTAAACATTTTCTGTCCAAAGTATGCAATTCGATGTTGTGCAAATATGGGACACACACTGATGAGTTGGAAACAATTTTCTTTAGCTTTAAGATTGCACAATGAACAAAACTGATTAAAGCTGTTCCATTTAGGCCAAGGACTTCACATCTTGTCTTAAATATAAGAGATATCTCTTTATACGTGAGCGCATCATTGAAATAGTTAGCTTCCATTAGGTTCAGCTTAAGAGTTGAGAGTAAAGGAATCTGCTTTCTGATTTCCTTGCTTCTTGTACATATGCATTCCTTACAAAATCCTCCTGGGCTTGGATTATTTTGTACAGCTTTTCTTTAAAGTGCAACAAATTGCTGTGATCTAGCTCCACCGTTTCACCACAAGAATTTCCTAAATTCTTCCACCTAGCCACCCATCAATCCGAATTTCGCAGTTCGTACAGGGCCATTTGTTTGGTCAACCGATTGTCCTGATGCGCCAGTGTTCCTATGACGTAGTCTGCATTTAACTTAAGCGTGTATGTGAAAATTTTAGTTAGGCCTGTTTCGAGATATAGGGCATAGTTTGGTGTTTTTATGGGGAGATTGGACAGCTTCTTTAGAAAGGACCTTTGAAATTTTTCTATTGCCTCAAACTCATTTGTTCCCCAAACTTGGGCAGCATAACAAAGTGAAGACTTTATAACAGCATCAAATATTTTGTATTTTGCTGACAGTACAATACGCTGATTCGAAAAGATATTTTTCCATGACATGTTAAGTAAACTTTGCGAGGAAGCAGATTTCGATATAACATGTTCATTAAAGTCCATGGTTTTGTTAAGATTCACTCCTAGGTATTTGTACTTGCTTACTATCTCCAGAATATTTCCATTGAAAGTCCAAATATGTCCACTCTGACTCCGGGTATATCTAGAGAAAACCATTACTTTAGACTTATTAGTGTTAATTGTAAGTCCCCATTTGGTGCAATAGTCAGAGAGACGATTTATCATCAATTATAAGTTCTCGGGGGTTTCTGAGAGAATCACCAAATCATCGGCATACAAAAGAACGTTTATGACCAGATCAGCCATTCGAACACCTCCTGGCAGACAAGTTTCAATATCATTGATGAAAAGTGCAAAAAGAAGAGCACTCAGAAGGCACCCTTGTTTTACTACGGTGTCCGTTTCAAACCACTTTGAGAGTGTTGATCCGTCCCATACTGATGCTTTTGAATGGGCATACATTTCTTTTATTGCATGGATGAACTTCGTTGACATAGCTAGCATTGATAGCTTATAAAAGAGCGCATTTCGGTTAACAAGATCAAACGCAGATTTGAAATCCACAAAGAACGCATATATCTTTTTGTTCCTTGCTTGTAATGCCTTAACTATTGACGTTAAAGTAAAGATGTGGTCCACTGTTGAAAAGCTTTTTCTGAAACCAGCTTGAAACTTAGTGATTATGTCATAAGCTTCAGTCCACTTTTCAAGTCTGTTTGCAAGCACGCCACAGAATAATTTCGCAATTACATTCATAAACGAGATGCCTCCATAATTTTCGACATTATTTGTGTCACCTTTTTTATGGATCGGGAATGTTACAGCATTCTAGAAGGATGCAGGGACGTCTTGTTTTTGTAAAACGACATTGAAGAGAGATTTAAGTCGGTGAATAAGTCCTTCTGTACCGTTTTTGAAAAATTCATAAGGAACGCCATCTTCTCCAGGAGCTTTTTCGTTTTTCGCTTTGAGAATTACAGCATATATTTCTGTAAACGTGATTTCGGAATCTAGTATTTCATCAGATAAATAGGGTTCAGCGTAGGAAAATTTAACATCTGATTTGACACATAATATATTTTTGAAGTGCACCGAAAGGTCCTCTGCAGTTACTCATATGCCTATTGTAAAATTTGAACCGTTTATCTTTTTCGTGACTTTCCAAAATTGTTTTGAGTCCTTCGTTTGACCAAGTGTATAGGCTAGTTGGTTTTCATATTCTGTTTTCTTTTTAAGACATAAGTTTTTATACCGTGTGTTTTCTTCCATATACCATTTTCTTAGCTTTTGGCAGTTTGAATTTCGGAGTACACAATCATACATCTGTAACATATCGAGAAGATTCGTTCCATTTTGATTACAGGTAGTGTCCTTTGAATTCCTGTTATTAAAGTCTTTAGTATTATTTCCCGTTCTATGAATTGTAGTTACTTGTAGATTACTAATTGCATTAAGATCGCCAATTATGAGAACGGTTTTGCTTGCCAAGTGCAGCATAATTCGATTAAGGTTTTCAAAGTCTTTAGTCCACTTATTGCAATTTATATAAAAGGGGACAATGTACATATCGTTTTTTTGTATAAGTTTTACCTCAGTTACACCTTCAATTTCTTCATAATTATAAGTTTTTAGTAGAGATGTTCTTATTCCATATAAAGTTCCACCGCTTGCACGGCCTTTAGTGAATGTTTTGATTGCTGGTTTAGACGATAATTTATAACCATTGAAATACTTTGTGAATTTACTAAGCTTTTCAGATATAACATGAGTTTCATATAAAAAGAATACATCAAAATTATTTATATATTTAAAAAAATCTACAAATAAAAGTTTATTATTAAGCCCGGAAACATTGAAAGACAAAATTTTAAAAGTACGAAAAGGTATTGAGCTGACGATATCACATTTTCAATTTTGTACAAACGTACCAACAGATGGAAAAATTTGTTGCAGTGGCATCACTGGATTAGACCATTCATTATGACGTATATTTGACAACATAATTGTTTTGACAGCTTCGAAATTAAGTTGGCCAAACATATTCAACAGGTGCTGTTCTCCATCATCATTTTTATAAAAATTATTTAAGTGTATTGTTTTCGTTTAAGTAAAATGTTTTATCAGAAATTAATAAAGAGTTGTTTTTAACGAGTACTTGTTCTTTTGGATTTTTTGTTTTGATTATTCTTCTATAGCTGAGTAGGATTCGTCGTTTGAGTTGTGCATGTATATACATATATAATTTCCTTAGATGTAAGTTTTTGGTACAAGCGAAGAGAAGAATAAAGAACGATTCATTCTGGAATCGACCTGCGACCAAGCAAGTTGTGTTTTATTTCACGTCCAAACTTCGTTTTCAGAACCCCAACAGTTTAGGTTTAAGCAATAAATTAGTCGCCTAAAACCTCAGAAGCCCTAACGAGTTGCTAAACAATTAATTATTAGTTAACAATTAGTAAAAGTCGGGTTTATAAAACAGTCGTGTGCGTGCCCATTTAATTTGTTTTTCTTTTCCCTATATCGACTGTGGTGTTATATTTTTTTTCCTCACCCTAAACAGTTGTTCATAGATCCATCATTCATCGTCATTATGAATACTTCAGTGGAAGCGAGCGAGTTTTCAGTGGCCGAGTTGCGCGAGTGGCTACAGCGTTTGGGAATGCCAAGCAACGGCAACAAGTCGACGCTGGTTTTGCGTCTCAACAAATAAATTAAAACTAAATGTAGCTAAATCGAAGTGCATGGCCCTCAAACATAACATCAACTTGAATATGGAGGTGGAAAACCAACAAATTCAACAAGTAGAAATTATTAAATATTTAGGTGTCGTTATTGATAACTTAATTAAAATTTGATTTGCATGTTGATTATTTAGTCAAAAAAAAATTATTAAAAAAAATTGTTTCTTTAACAGAATAAGAAATAAACTGTCAGTTATGTGTGCAATTAATATTTATAATGTCATGATAAAACCACAATTTGTGTTTTGTTCATCAATTTTATACCTTTGTTCTAACACTGAATTGTTAAATCTGCAACATCTACAAAATAAATATATACGTATTATACTGAAATCTAACCGTCTAACTCCGATAAAAACAATGCTAGATATGCTCCAACGGATGAATCTTAAACAAAGAATCATTGTTAATGTATTATGTTTTGTTTTCAAAATTAAATATAACTTATTACCTAAATATTTAAGGAAATATTTGAGATATGTGGGTGAATCGCAGCCTTATAATCTTCGAAATAGAGATGATTTCAGACTTCCTAACTAAATTGCAAACCTAACACAAAATATTTTATTATATAAAGGATGTAGACTTTTCAACTCACTTCCTTCCGAAGCAAAAAATAAAACAAATTTAAAAATGTTTAAAAGATATGTAAATTTGTGCATCAAATGTAATTATCATTAATTGTGTAAATATTGTATATACCTATATATTTTAAGTTTAAGAATTGTAAACAAAATTGAATTTTAATAGCAGAGTTCTGCTAAACTATCTAAACTAAACAACGTGAAAACGGAAAGCCGTGGATAGGGACCGAAGACCGGCAACGGCGCGACAACAGATAAAAGCAACGAAAACGAAAACAACGACAACGACGCAACGAGAGTAACGACAACGTTGAGGAGGAGAATGGAATTGTCACACTGGTAGTGCACAATCAAAGTTAATAAAGGAAAATGAACTCCTCACAAGAGAGTTAAGTTTAATAAAAAGGGAGAAAGAATTGCTAGCAAAAGAAAATGAATTTTTAAAGCAACAGATGGAGATGGAATTGAACAAAAATCAAATGATCGAAGAAAAAAGAAACAAAAACGATAGACAACATGGGGAGGAGGCAGACGATAAAGAGGAAAGAAAATTTAATACCTACAAAGATATGCTGCCCGAGTATGCCGGTGGGGCAAACTTCGAAATTTGGCTAGCACAGTTAAGGAGCGCAGAGAAGGCATACAATATCGAAACAAAAATGCTCCGACAATTACTAGTAAACAAATTAAACGGAAAAGCCCAACAGCGGCTTTATTCGAAACCGAATTTTGCCGAAGAAAATCTCAGATTTACTAACGGAAATGAAGGAGTTGTTTGGGAACAAGGAAAACAAGTTAACGATGAGACGAAAGTTCGAGGCTCGTAAATGGCAGTAAAACGAAAAATTCTACGAATATTACAACGATAATGTCGTGTTATCAAATGGATTGGGCATCGAGGAAGATGAATTTGTTGAATACGTGGTGGAAGGCATCAGTGACACAAATTTAAGGTTATATGCACTGGTTAATAATTTTAAAGACCGTTCGCATTTACTACAGACACTGGGTGAGGTAGAACAACCAAAGCTGAACAATGTACAGTCAACGTCAACAACAACTAAGAGTCAGCAGAAAAAAGAAGGTCCGAGGTGCTTCAATTGTAACTGCATTGGACACATCACCGCTGAGTGTAGAAAGACAAAACGGTGATACGGTGTATGTTACGGATGTGGGTCAATAGAACACCGATTGTCGGCGTACCCGAAGAAGAAATATACGATTCAACTGGTGGAAAAAGAAAACGAAAATTATGTAGTTATTTGTATTTGACATTAAAGGTATACAATAAATCACAAAATTTCCTTCTAGAATACCTCATAGACATGGGTAGCCCCATGTCTATGAAGGCAGTCGTGCCTTCCCCAAGGAGTCAAGTTAGTTTTGATTATTGGAAAGTTGTGGTGTTTTGTTTAATGGGAAATTTTAGTAATTCCAGCGGAAATGTTTGTAGTTGACTATAAATCGACTTGCTATGAGGTTGTTGTGTGGAGAAATTTTCTGAAAGCTGGTAATTTTAGGTTGATGTCATATTATAACGAAAAAGATAAGAACAATAAGTTCAAAGATAAGCAATGTTATAAAAATTTTATTAATGATAATACTGAAACCAATATAGTCAATACGAAAGCGAACTTAATGTAAATAAAAGCAACGATGAGCCCAAAAGTAGTCAAAATTATAAAAAAAAAATGTAAAAAGTATTAACAAATCAATTTTTAGCCATAACGAAAGCGAATTTGGAAACAACAAAAGTCATTTGCCAACAAATAAAGTAATTGGTGATAAAGGGGAAAATGAAAGTTTTGCAAAATCTTTATTAATGATCGATTGTGATGATAACGTATGTTGGGGGTGGCCGTGGCGCGATAGATGTGTGCTCGCCTTTCAACCTCGTGGTCGCAGGTTCGATTCGTGCCGTTGTCTATATCGTCTTATTTTTTATTAAAAACTAATTCTAAAAATTGTCATAAAATGAGTTGCGGCTTGCTGAGCCATGCTGTTTAGGCATACCACTAACAGCATGTGATTGATTAATCTAGTATACCCATACAATATGACAACGTAGTAAATAAAATAATGCGAATTAAGAGACATAGATAAATAGAAAATGGTAAATTCTCCGCATTAGCACAGCCGCCATCCCTGGAGATAAATTTGAGACAACAACCAGCTCTAGTAGAAGAAACTTTAAAAATCGGACTAAGTACAGATTATGCAACACAAAAATATCTACGTAATATTTACAAAAATTGTTAGGTATTTGGTGCATCGACATCCAATAGAATAGAAATGAAGGAATTAAACAAAATGCTAGACGAATATTTAGAAAAACGTTGTATTAGAACAAGTGAGTCAGAGTTTGTTTACCCTATAGTGTTGGTGACGAAAAAAACCGCAGATCTTAGGATGTGCATAGATTACAGAGTTCTTAACAAAGTAACAACGAAGGATAGTTTCCTATTCCATTGATAGACGATGTGATAGATCGCCTGGCTGACAAACGAGTATTTACAAAGCTAGATTTAAAAAACGGATTTTTTCATGTGTATATGCATGAAGAATACGTTAAATAGACGTCATTCGTCACACCTCTAGCACAATACGAATTTCTGAGAATGCCTTTCCGGCTGAGAAATGCCCCATCAGTTTTTCAAAGACACGTAAATAAAATTTTTGCAGACATGATAAGAAAAAACGATGTTATAATATATCTCGATGATATACTGATAGCGAGAGGGGATCTGGGCGAACATTTCGAGATTTTAAAAGAGGTTTTCAGAAGGCTAGTTATAAATAAGTTAGAGCTAAGGTTAGATAAGTGCGAATTTCTTCAAACAAAAATAAAATATCCTTATATGAACAACAAAAATGTTGGCTTATAAACGAGTAAGGAGAAAATAAGAAAGAACCCGAATAAACAACAACAAACTTGAATGGCTAATAAAAACGGTAGTCGTTTCAATGCAATTGATAAAGAGAAAAAACCTGCATTATGTTGGATCTGATCATGTGGGCTCGGTGGCGTGAGGCGAAGTGCGTTGGCTACTAAGCGGCTGGTCATGGTTCAATACACTATGAAGGCACAAGAAGTTTTTCAATTAAAATGAAAAAGTAGACCAGCACTACTAGAGCAAAGGAATCTGATGATCGACCTTGGCAGGTCGTGAAATAGCTATAATTCCAGCCAAAGATAATTGAGTAAAAACTTGGTCGTAGCACACTCAAGTTGTTGTTGGGCATTCAAAGTCATCATATAATATCACTGGTGAAGGTGAAGGTATACAAGCCGACAATAAGGGATTAGAGTCAATACAAAAATTTCCGTTACCTCAAAACGCACACTCTGTTCAAAGCTTTTTAGGCTTATGTTCATATTTTCGTAGGTTCGTGAAGAATTTTTCTTTACCCAAACCACTTTATGATCTTACAAGAAAAATAAATTATTTCATTTCGGGGCAGAAGAGTTTGAAGCATTTGAAACACTCAAACAAAAGGTAATAGAATCTCCAATTTTAGCACTATATGATCACAGAGACTAAACAGAAGTACACTGTGATGCAAGTGCGATAGGTTTGCGTGCTATACTTTTACAAAAAAAGGGATGGATAATTACAACCAATATTTTATTTTTCCAAAAGAACAACAGATGACAAACCGAAATACCATAGTTTTGAGTTGGAAACTTTGGCTATAGTCACTGCATTTAAGAGGTTTAGAGTTTATTTACAAGGAAAGCATTTCAAAATAGTAACGGATTGCAAATCACGTTGACACTTAATAAAAATGAATTTAATCGTAGAATAGCAAGATGGGCACTAGAGTTTCAAAACTACGATTATGAACTTCAGCATAGAGCTGGTAGACGTATGCAACATGTGGATGCGTTAAGTCGTTCAACGAATATCCTAGTTTTGGAAACCAATACTTTTGAAGACAACCTAATCATATCACAAGGTAAACATAACACTTTGGTAAAACTGAAAGATTCGTTACTACTATCAAAAAATCGGCTGTACGAAATGCGAAACGGTGTTATTTATAGAAAACAATGATGATGGAACAATTTTATTGTGTCCCTGAAAGTATGGACAAACAGGTTATGTATAAGTATCACGACGAAATGGGGCACATACGTATCGACAAAACGATAGAACTTATAAAAAATAGTTATTAGTTCCCTAAAGCGAGAGAAAAGGTCACTCATATACAAAATTGTTTAAAGTGTATGGTTTATTCTCCCAAACATGGAAAAGAGGAAGGTTTATTAAACAATATACCTAAATGTGATGTCCCGTTCGAAGTGATACACATAGACCATTATGGACCGGTGGACCATTCCTGGAAGTTGAAAAAACATATCTTAGTATTCATCGATGCTTTCACAAAATTCATTAGGTTGTATTCCACTAAAACGACTAACACAAAGGAGGTAATAAAACCGTTGTCAGACTTTTTTCGATCGTACAGCAGGCCAAAATGTATAGTTTCAGATAGAGACAGTGCTTTTACATCTGGTGAATTTAAGGATTTCCTATTAGAAAATAACGTAAGACACATACAAATTGCGACAGGGTCACCACAGACCAACGGTCAAGTTGAAAGAGTCAACAGAAGTATAGGTCCAATGATAGCCAAGTTAGTCAAACCAGAGGGAGGGGTTTATTGGGATCATGTTGTAGAGACTGTCGAGTTTACTTTGAACAACACCGTAAACTGAATGGTAGGAAAACATCCGAGTGTTAAGCTGTTCGCGATAAATCAAAAAGGGAAAGTGGTAGACGAATTTAGGCACAATGTAGTAGAAGTTCAACGTAAGATAGTTCAAAAGGATCACAAACAAATAAGACAAGAAGCAGTATTAAAACAAGAACAAGCACAAGCTTATAATAAATAGTATGTAGACAAGAAATGTCAAAAGCCAATAAAGTATAAGTCTTGAGATTACGTGTTATTCAAAAATTTCGACTCACATCCTGGGGCACCCAGAAAACTATTACCAAGGTTTAAGGGACCACATCAAATAACAAAGATACTACGAAACGATAGGTATGTAATCAAAGATGTGGACAATTTTCAACAAACACGCTTACTGTAATAATTAGACGAGATCTTTAATATATGAGTGCTTATTAATGACTGACTAATAATTCATGAATATACACACATAATATAATACATTGGTATAGTACTTATATATGTATATCATTACATCTCCCCCTTAATTTATTATAACTTAAATAAATTTTGTTTTTTACATTCCATATTTATTAAAATAAATGTAGTTATTTAATGTAAATAAAATTTTAGTTACTCCATTATATATACATATATATACCTATATATACAAGTGTACATATGTAAAGGGTGATTTTTTTGCTACTTGGTTTTTGACGTTTATATTTTTGCAGATCACACATGACAAATTCCACGAACATTTGACATTTCGATTCAGTATTGTTTGCCATTTCATCATGAATAGACTTACGCCTGAACAACGTTTGCAAATTATTGAAATTTATTATCAAAATTCGTGCTCTGTGAAAAATGTCGAAATTATGAAATTATCGCAAAATTGTCCTTAGCGACGAGGCTCATTTTTGGTTAAATGGATACGTGAATAAGCAGAATTGCCGTATTTGGAGTGAAGAGCAGCCAGAGGCAATTCAGCAGCTACCAATGCATCCCGAAAAATGCACTGTTTGGTGCGGTTTATGGGCAGGGGGCATCATTGGGCCGTACCTCTTCAAGGACGATGAAGGCCGCAGGGTTACGGTCAATGGAGAAAGGTACCGTTCGATGATAACAGATTTTTTTTGCCGAAAATGCAAGAATTGAACCCGGTCGACATGTGGTTCCAACAGGACGGTGCCACATGCCACACTGCACGCGAAACCATGCATCAATTGAGAGGCGAATTTGGTGAGCAGTTGGTCTCACGTTTTGGCGCAGTCAATTGGCCACCAAGATCATGTGATTTGACCCCGTTAGACTATTTTTTGTGGGGCTATGTTAAGTCTATTGTCTATGGGGACAAGCCAAACACGATTGCTGCCTTGGAAGCCAACATTGAACGCGTCATTGGTGAGATTCCGGCAGAAATGTGTGAAAAAGTTTGCCAAAATTGGACCTTCAGAATGGACCACCTGAAGCGTAGCCGTGGGCCACATTTAAGTGAAATTATTTTTAAAAAGTAAATGGCAGAAATTGATTTATCGATCCAAATAAAAATTTTATTCACTTTTTGCAAGTTTCTGTGTTTTTTTGAATTTTCAAAAACCAAGCTCTTAAAAAATCACCGTTTATATGGAAGTTCGAACAAGAAATTATTTTATTTATTGATTTATGTTATGTAAACACAAAGTTTTGAAAAATAAAGAACGTTATTTCAGTTGTAATTTTATAATAATAATAGTTTAATTACGTATAATAATATAATATTGAATACTATTTTTGAATGTCAAACTAATTGTACAAGGTTAAATTCGGTTTCTTAAGAAACAAGAGTTTCGGCGCAAGACTCTACCACTCTGCAGTTTTATCCAGTAAGATCTCGTTGAAGTGTGTTTTTTTTTATTTCACCCGGTACCCAATGTTGTCTTTCCCGCATCCAAACTGTCTGCCCTACATGAAAAATTGATTTCAGTTTTGCTTGACGATCATGAAAATGTTTGTTCCTTTTGATGTTTAATTTCAACACTGGCAATATCTTTTCTAAAATGTTCGTATCTCTGTATAAGCTATAAAAAAATCCCAACAAAAAAGAATTACCTCTTCCAACTTTGACCAGTTCAACTGTACTCACACTTTCTCTACCTATATACATCCCCGTCACCCCACCCCAACATCAAGTATGCAACTTAACACTTATGATTTGACGAATGGTGAAACAGAGAATCAGAATCCTAAAAATAAAAGCGTGGATGTTTCTGTTGGAAATAATGCTTTCGCTGGTGTTGTTCTCGTCGGCACAACGAATGCAACTGGCGATTGTGGAGCTGTTTCTGTTGGTGATGTTGTTGGCGAAAAAGATTCACTCGCTAATGAGTTTCTCGCTGACACTACAAACAAAGCTGATTGTGCTGGATCGCGCGCTGCCGTTCTTTTTCTTGAAAATAATCATATGGAAACTAATACCACTGCTGCTGTTGCTGAACCTGCTGTTGCTAATAATTCTATTCCTCTCTTTCAACCAGCTTATGATTTTTCCAATGATGATAATAATGCATTTCCAAACTATCGTAAACAATATAACCGTACATTCTAACAAAATAAATCACACTCTCTCTCAGTGTCACCAAAAAGTATGGTACCAATTTACTTTCATATTCAATGATATAACTATTTCTCATTCAAGTTATAAATGGTTTCATATTTCCAAATTCCGTGCGGATACGGATCCTAATATTTCAATAAATCATATTGCATCTAAAACTGTAATTCCTGCTGATCAAATTAAGTGCTTTAAATTAATTAAACTTAATACTGAACTATCTTATCTCAAGTTTGTTATCTTTAAAATCAGTGGTCTCTCTAATTTGCTTAGGGATGCCATGGATCCCCAAATTTGGCCTTGGTCAGTGCTCATAAAAAAATTTATTACACAAAAAAAAAAACGAATTACCTCCGAACCCAGGCAAAGCTCCCTAAAATCGAGTAGCTCTTTTCTGTCTACTTCTAAAAGCAAAGTAAAAAACTTCTCACTTTACTATCAAAATGCTGGAGGCCTGCGTTGCAAGTTAAATACTCTTCGTCTTTTTTCATCATCGCGCCAATATAATATATTTTCATTCACCGAAACATGGCTTACTAAAAATCATCACAATGCTGAACTCTTTGACAATAATCTTTATTCAGTTTTCCGTAAAGACAGAAAATTTGCCAAAACTAACATATCTAGAAGTGGCGGTGTATTAATCGCTGTTCATTCATCCTTTTCCTGTTATGAATCAATCTATCGTCTTCATCATCTGATGTATCAACGAACTTCGACATCGATCAACTAGCTGTTTGTGTGCATTTACATAATCTTTGTGATGTTATAATCGTAATAAGTTATATACCACCAGGTAGTTCTTTAGATTTATTTAAAATTCATATCAATAACTGTCGTTATATTTTTTCCTTACTAAATATTAATGATCACATAATAATTCTGGGTGACTTTAATCTCGGTAATATTAACTGGGGTTGGGATGAATTATGTCTTTTCCCATTTAATGTGAATAATGAATGTGAATATGAGTTAACTGATTCTCTTTTTCAACTTTATCTCATTCAAATAAATAACGTTGTAAATAGCTTGAATCTAGATCTAATATTTGTTGATAAAGAGCTTATATCTAATGTAATATAATGTTCTTGCCCCATTTTAGTACTTTTGACTATATGAAACCTGTATCGGGACAAAAAATCATTCATTATTACAAAAATTCAAGCTTCCCTGAGTTGTCCAATTATTTAAATTGTTTTTCGTGGAAGGATATATTTTGTAAACATCAGTTGTCTGTAGCATATGCAAAGTTATTCGGGATAGTAAATAAGGCAATTGAGTTATTTGTTCCTAAAATGAATATTATAAAAAAATTCAAAGCCTCCGTGGTATGATAAGCTCACCCTTACTCTGAAGGAAATTATATCTCCATATCAATATGGCTTCATAGCTGGTCGATCGACTACTACCAACTTAACTTTATTTAGTAATGACATAATCAATAACATTGAAAATGGTTTTCAAACAGATGTAATATTCACCGACTTTGCTAAGGCATTCGACAGAGTAAAACATCAAGTTATAATTAAAAAACTTGAATCATTTAGCTTCTTTTCCACTATTCTTAAATGATTCGATTCCTAACTTATTAGGAGAAAACAATTTGTTCGAATCAATAATATGTGCTCTGATCCTATTTATGTTACGTCTGGCGTTCCCCAAGGAAGCCACTGGGGTCCCCTTTTGTTTCTGCTTCTTATTATTGATATCCCTGATTTCCTAAATAACTTCCCTTGTTTGATGTTTGCTGACGACATAAAAATATATCGTTGTATAAGATCTCCTCAAGATTGTCTTCTGCTTCAATGTGACCTTCGGTGCTTATCCGAATGGTGTTCTTCAAACCAACTTTTCTTAAACGTTTGTAAGTGTCACTCTCTATCTTTTTCTAGAAGTTCTTCACCTATTACTTTCAATTATTCAATTGATGGGCATTGCCCTAATAAATTTAAAAGAAAAGAAAGATCTAGGGGTTATCTTTGACAACAAATTTAGTTTCAAGTCACATATAGATTTCGTGGTTGCCAAATCAAACTCAATGCTTGGATTCATTCTTAGGAATTTCAATATCTTGCGTGATATTGTCACATGCCATATTAATTGTCTTTTGCTATTGTCCTTGGTAAGTGTTATTGTTCCACCTAGACAGCTGCGATCAAGCTTTCTTTTTAATGAACCTCATCATCGTACTAATTATGGCTTAAATGAAACCTTAGTACGGTGTTTCAGAGAGGCTAATCAAATTTGTAATTATGTTGATTTTTTTCCCACCATAGTCGCGATTCATTCAGATAAAAACATTTTGATTTTTATAAGTTCTTAACCTGGTAGTTTAAGTCTTAGTTTAAGTCTAGATAGATAGATAGATTCTTTATTTTTTCATTATAAGGTTTTACAAAATTTAATATAAGAATAAGGTCATGGCAACGCTGCTGTCTTCCTGAAATGACATTTCTTATAATATACAAAAATAAAATGCAAGTTATCAAAAACTTGTACAAAAAGCTAACTATTCTTTTCTTCATAATATATGTCTCAATTTTGACTTGATTTGAAACACAAAGTGTTGAACAAGTTTTATTGATTTAACAAACCAAGATTGCTTATAAATATAATATACAATAAAATAGTTTTTATAATAAGAATTAGTTTATATAATATACAATTTAGGAATACCAATTTTGACATGATTAGGAACACAAGAATAGATTTAATGTTTAATGTATTTATTTTACAGGTATTAGCCTTCTAGACTATGTGATATTAATTTTGACGTGACTTAAAACACAAAAAAGGAAAATTTAATTGGACTAAACTACTGTTTTTACAAATTAAATAAATAGGTAATCGAGCCAATCAGCTAGGGAATTGACTTCTATAATTAAGAGCATCTTGAATATATTTGACTAGGCGCAACCATCCCTTTTCTCCATTAAGGATTTCCAAAAAAATTTCTAACGTAAAAAAGCTAACTCCAAAGTATAATCTTCGGAGCTCTTGAAGAATGGGACACTTGACCACGAAGTGGTAAATATCTTCATTTTCTCTTCTATTACAAAGATTACAGAGCTGTGGCAAATCTTGTCGATGCGGGATGAAATTAAGATTTAAGATTTCGACTCTCGTTCTAAAAATGAAACTTATTGGAATGGCCGAAAGATTATTACAAAAGTAGTTATGAGCGGTAAGAAGCTGAAGGTTCAATTTTTTGTAGTGGTTCCTCGAGGCTGATAAAGCTGCTTTGGCTAGATTATCCTGAAATAATTTTTGGTCTACTAGAGCTATAACCTCTGCAAAATGTTTTTGCCAGTCTTCAATTCGATCTTCTGACAGATGTAAAACTGATTCGTGGTCAAGTGCCAACTGCTTCCACTCTTTGAACAGAGTCGCATTTCTTAGTAGCAAGTTCTTGAATAAAATTCTATGGAGTGATCTTTCGTTTCTTTTCATTGTTCTTACAATGTAATCCGCACTAGTCTTAAAGTTTTTAATGTAGATTGGCGTTATCCCTGATTCTACGTATATTGCATAATTTGGAGTGCAGTTGGGTAAATGAAAATGTCTTTTAAAGAAATTTCCTTGTACGAGTTCAAAATTATCAAAGTATTTGTAACCAAAGACTCGGACACCGTATGTCACGCAAGTAATAATTGTTGCGTTAAAAACCTGATATTTAGATTTTAAATCGATGTTTTGGTTTGAAAAAAATGTTGGCCACATTATGTTTAAAGCTAGTCTAGCTTTTCGACTTTTTTCTTTAACGTGCCTCCAAAAGTTTAGGTTGTAAGTCAAAAGCACACCCAGGTACTTAAATTCCTGTACAATAGAGGGTGGCAATGGCGCAGTCGATAAAGTGCTTGATTGCTAACTAGTGCGTGTGGGTTCGATCCCCACGCTATTCTTTTCTATACCTGCAATTTTAATTGGATGCCGCCCATGGGTTAAAATGAGACAATCAATACCTGGTTCTCAAATCCACTGTGCCAAACTAGTGCCTTTCAATTCAGGTTGCATTTAAAATTCCTTAGGTCTTACAGGCATATAGGTAAATTAACATTAACATTATCAATACTTACCGCTTTGATAAACCATTTTTCTTCCTTCATTTAATCTTACCTTCAAGGATTAAAATCTTAGTTTTTAAAGAATTTATTTGAAGACCCCAAGTATCACAGAAGGAACTTGGGCAGTTTATTTGCATTTGAAGTGTTGATGGCTTATCAGCAAAAATTACTAGATCGTCAGCATATAGCAGAACTTTTATTAGGTTATTTCGTCTACATATAAGGCAAACAGTATCGGACTGAGGATACATCCTTGAGGTACTCCTGCCGAAGTTTCAAATTGGTTTGAGAGCCTCAAACCATCCCATACTTTTGCGTCAGTTAAAGAAATGAGGCTTTCATACATTTGAAGGAATTTTCGAGATATACCCATACCAGATAATTTATAGATAAAGGTTTGTCTGTTGACTTTGTCAAAGGCAGCTTTGAAGTCCACAAAGCAAGTGTAAAGCTTTTTTTTGTTATCTATAAATTTTTGAGCCATGCTGGAAATTGCAAAAATTAGGTCCATCGTCGAAAAACCCGGTCGAAAACCAGCTTGAAAATTGCTTAGATGATTGTTATTTTCTATCCACTTAGAAGGCCGTTCATACAAAATTACTGAAAAAAATTTTCTTATAGAATTTAATATTGAAATACCTCTATAATTCTCGACTTCGTTGATATCACCCTTTTTAAATATAGCAAAAATCAAGGATTTTTTGAAATTGGTAGGAGCAGACAAGGAGTCGTAAACTTTATTATAATAGTTTCCAATTCCAAGAGAGAAAAATCGACATCGAGTTCATTCACGCGGCTATTTGGTAAAGCATACTCGAAGTTGTGAAGGTTTTGGTTAACTGAGAGTAGTGTCCAAGGACAACTTTACACCTTGAGACTGTCCACCTAGTTCACGTACTATACTCCAGAACTGTTTAGAGTCGGTGCATTTTTTCAAGTCTTCGGCTTTATTTCTTAAAGAAGATATTTTCTTAGTTTTACAAATATCTTTGTAATTTTTATTGAATCGTAAGTAATAGCTTTTGAAAAACTGTGAATTGGTAGTTCTAAAGAACTTCAAATAAACAAACGAGAGATTTCGTAGACGCTTGCAATCAAAGTTAGAGTTTGCACTTTGAATTGACTCAATTTTTTATTTTGACAATAATAGGAAAGTGGACTGAAAAGCTCACCATAGCAACCTCAAAATCTTCGAAAAAAGCTAGCCATTTAGTTGACATTGAAGCAAATTCAATGATGGATTGCCCTTGGCCACTTACAAAAGTGAAATCACCATCCTTATCACCATTTAATATGTATAAACCGAAATCTGTAATAAATTCAATCAAACTTCTTCGATTGCTATTCAAAATATCTTTTTTTGAGTTTCTTGGAAATGAGAGAATCTAAAAAGTTGTCATAAAAATGTTGCTATTTACCAATTCTAGAATTTGAGTCTCAAATAATCTAAACGTTCTTATATGTGTTTTTATTCATAAAATCTACAAGCTGATTGAATTCGTTTGCCCAGTTATTACAATTAAGGTAAACAGGTATAATGTAATAGTGTTGGTTTTTACTAATCACGTCAAAAATTATTTTCTCTTCAATAGTTTTAAAGTTTACAAAATTTTCTAATAGATGTTATTTTAATATCTTATAAAATACCCCCACTGGCTCGTCCATTATTATTAACTCTTATAGCAGGTGTGAACATTACCTTAAAATCTAAAATAAAATTTTCAATTAAAATTATGATATCAAAATCTTGAAAATACTTAAAAAAATCAGGTTGTAAAAGTTTGTTTTTGAGGCCAGAAATATTATAACAACATATACTAATTCTATTCAATATATTATTTAAGTGGTGGCAGACGACAGTATTTACCTATTGACTAGTATCTCTAACCCGTTGTATCCTTTGTACGGTAGGTGGCGTTCGAGAGTGGTTGTTGGATGAGATTGGATCATTCGAAAACGGAGCCAACTTCAGTCCCTGGCTGCTGTCAATGTCAATGTTTAATTGTAGAAGCCCCTTGCAAGTATGTTTTGCTAATTGTATTGCATCGGTTTCTGCATCCAAAGAAAGATGTACTACAATAGATTTGGCGTTGTTTTTTCGACAAAGAATCTCCAGTTGTGTTTCCAGAAGCTCACATCTTTCCGTCATAACTGATAGCTTGTTGTTGAGTTCAAAATTAATTTCCTTCAGGGAAAGCATCTCATTGGAAAGACTTAAAAAGTCATCTTTTTTAGCTAAATTTCTAAGCTTTTCATCAAGGGTGTCAGTTAAGATGTGTTTGAGATCAGCAACGGATAGATTTCCTATTCCCATTTTTGTAGGCATAGATGCTGAGTTCCTTTTGGCGGACATGCTTTGTTCTGGCGATATTTCGGTTAAATTTCGTTTACGGTTCATCGACGAACTATGATGCCGAAATTAAAATTTACTTGATGTGAATTTAAAAAATAGTTAAATTCTACGTTTTTAATGATAATTCTTCGTGAAACTATTGTAAATGTCCTTTCAAAATGGTGAACACAAAGTTCTGGTGTTGTTTTTAACAAAAAATCAGTTTAATTTTATTCAAAATTTAAACAATATAAGAGAGCTAACTAGAATCGCACTTTTATTTTGACAGTTGAAATGACACGTTTAGTTTAAGTCTATCTTGGTGCATATTTATTCTATTTATTTATGTTTCTCTTTATTATTTCTTCTATTTTTATATATGCCAGTATCTTTAGTCTGCAAGATTATATTATATTACTTAATATATTGTAATATCTTCTTGATGAAAATAATAAATAAATAAATAAAATCCAGAAACGAGAGTGCGAGTTTGTCTACCCATTATTATTTGGATTGGGATTAGGTTTGAATTTTGTTTTGGAGTGTTTCTATACTCAAGTAAGTCAAGCCATAGGCTACTTTTTGATTCATTTGATTTTCGAACCAAATTTTTTGCTATTTGAACACATTTTCCACTAAACCCATTTGGACTACTTGTTATAATTTCAAAATCCAGATTTTTTGGGAAATTCGGCAAATTCAAAGGAGTTAAACGGCATATTACTCAGAAAAAAGAAAATTTCAAGACGTAGCATACAATATAAGAAATACTGTTAAATCAATTAAAAAAAAGAAAATTTCTCAAAATGTTAAGATTGAAAACTTAACTGAAGGTGAATGCGACATTCCAGAGGTTTTGTTTGATTTTGTATGCGATTTAGTTCAAAGACCTGATTTGAGGCGCAAAAATTCGGTTGAAGATTTCGTAAAAATAAAGTCAATATGTCAGGATATAATTTATATTATTTCAAAGGGCAGAATTAAGCCAGCTAAACATTTAATGTTACGATTAGCATTAAAATCATTGACCAGCAGCAGAAAGGTTTTAAATATTTTAAATAGATACGGCCATTCTATTTCTTACACTGTAGCGGAAGAACTAGAAACCGAAATGACCTATACATCTGTCGAGAAAAACCAACTTATTCCTTCAGGAATAAATATTGCCAACGATCTAAGCACACACGTAGCGTTTGACAATTTTGATCGGCTTGTGGATACTTTCACTGGAAAAGATACTCTGCATGATACTGTAGGTATCATCTATCAATTTGTTTGAAACGGTGATAATTCTTTTCAAAACAACCAATTGAAACGCGTATCGTCAGAAGAATTTCCATCTACAAGTACAAATAGTGAGGCGATACCAACAAAAAGACGTCGTTTTGAAGAAATTCAACGTGAGATAAAACCCTATTTACAGAAACCCAGCGCTAAAACAAGCTTAATGAATTTAGATGCAATTTCTGAAATAATTAGTGGTTGTTTGACTAGTAAATCCAATTCTGAAACACGAAATTTGATTTGGGCTCTTTCGTTATCTCTCATAGAAACAACTCCAATGTGGGTAGGATACAACTCCTTAACAACGATAGATAATAGCCAATTGCAAAAAATAGATTATCTTCCACAGATATATTTATCACCAACATCATACTCTGTTGTTCAGGAAACAATGTTTCATTCTCAAAAAATTGCAAAAGAATGTAATCAAGAGAAGATAGATAGTTGTTAGCTATGATTTGGCTTTAGCTAAAATGGCAATGCAAATTCAGATAGCGGAGAGCCCAAAATTTTTACAATCTTTTCATTAATCTTGGAGCATTTCACATAGAATTGGCTTTTTTTAAGGCTCTGGGAAAGAATATTGATTCCTCAGGTGTTGTTGATATATTAATTCAATCTGAAGCTATAGCAGAAGGGTCTATCAATGGTATAGTTGGTGGTTTACACTTTAACCGATGTAAAAGAATTCATCCCTTGCTTTCAGCTGCTCTTCAATATCTGAACTTTGTTCGATTTTTGAATGAATATGATATTGACCGCGGATTTTTAATAGAAGAATTGAAAATTGTCCAAAAAAACACCGAAAGAAAATTGTCAGCCTTTGGAACCACTTCCACTGCTAGACCATACACTTGCAGATTACAAGCGATATTCAGAATCCACACTATCTGGGAATCACGGAAAAACTGCCCAATATTACATGCAATATATTTATTTTATGAACACCTTTTTTCCACTATCTCGTAGTATAAGGACCAATGACTTTAAATTATACCTTTGAATCAACAAAATTATGCAAGATGGATTTTGCATTATCTAAGCAACTTGATGTTATTAAAAGAAAACAACTCCCCACTTTTAGAAGATTTTAGAAAAGGAGCTTTTGGTGTAAAAAGAACTAAGTCTAATTTTTCAAGGACACCTGTTGATTTGACACTTGAGCAGACGATAAATGCAGATGCTGCAAGTTCTTTAACTGGTATAAGCCATTTTACAAACTCCATTTCTGCGCGCCAGCGTTGGGCTTTAAGTCATAGTCTGCGAACAAAAATAATATCAACTATGCTTGGCGAAATTAATTTAACTACAAACGATGACACAGTTCATGAACTCGAAAGTTTTAAGATTTCAAAAGACAGAAAAACCTTAGAGAACATAATTTCAACTTTCAAAAATAACATCAATCCATTCAATAAATCGGTAGACGAAAAAAGTTTATTTAACGTAGTTACAGGAAGCACTGTTTCGGAAGAGACTATGAATTTCCTCTTAAATTTAAACAAAATGGGAGAAACCAAAAAACATGAGTTCATAGCTGAATGTAATAAAAATCCTGAAAGATTTGAAAAACCCATCAAAAGAATAAACTTACAAAATTTTGCTTCGGAGTGTTTGAAAAAAACACTTAAAAGCAAAGATGGCACTAAGAACGTTTTGTTGAAAATGGAGCGTGATATATTTGGAAGATTGCTTGCTATTGCTCTAGAAAAGAAAATTGATATGGAGTACTGTCTTTCATTTCCATTATCACCAGCACCACCGTCATTGTGCCATTGTACGGGAGAAATGCTCAAGACAGATAAGTCAGTACTTGCAAAGAAATTACGTTCCTTCCATGTATCTAATCCTCCTTCTAACGTTGATGTTGATTTAAGAGATGGGTTTTATCTCCTGCATCACTTAGGGCCTTCTTTACCTCAGAGGTTTGACAAACTATCTGAGCTTATTTTTAAAAAATTTGCAACACCAGTGCTACTCAGATCCACTTGATATTTGATCGTTATTTTACTCCATCAATCAAAGATGTCGAGCGAAATAACCGCCATGAAATCAGTGCAAACTACACAATTCGTGGACCATCACAAATAAGGCCAAATGACTTTTTAAAACATTTGCGTAACAAAAAAATTCAAAGAAGCTTTAGTTGCATTTTTATGTAGTCACTATGAAAGTAGTAGTATCTGCTCGCATTTAGGGAATAAGAAGCTGTTCCTAACTGTTGAAGAGCAGTGTTTCTCATTTACATGTTCGAAAAAAAATATTTTTAAGACTCTTGAAAAGGACTATTTATGTCACCACGAGGAAGCCGATACGAGAATTGTCTATCATTTAAGTAAATTATCAAACAACTCAAAAGTAATGATAAAATCTTCGGATACTGACATTTTAATTATTTTGCTTGGAAATATCCATAAACTTCAATATTTTGAGATATTTTTAGCAACACTAGGTTCCGCACCGCATTGCTTAAATTGTACCGAGGTTTCAAAAAAAACTTGGCGATAGTCTTTGTCAATCCTTACCGGGTTTCCGTGACTTCACTGGAAGTGACTATACCGCCAGTTTCTATCGGAAAGGAAAGGCAAAGCCTTTTGAACAGTTGATTAAAAATGAGAAAATTCAAAAAATATTTGCGTCCTTAAACACCCCGAACCAAATTAACAACATTGAAAACATAGAACTACTACAAGAATTCACATGCAATTTGTACTCCACAAAATGCAAAAGTGTGAATCTTTCTCGCTTTATTATTTTTCAAAAAATATTTTCAACGAAAAGCAATGAAGATCGCTTTCTAAAAAAAGTTAAAAATTTCGATTCCAGTATGTTACCTCCATGCTGGATATCTTTAAAACAAAAAATTCTAAGGACGATTTACGTCAATGCCATGTGGCAAAATGCTACTGAAACTCAATGCAGTCAATAATTCCCAATGAGTGTGGTTGGTTAGTCAAAGACGACATAATAGAACCGCTTTGGTTCGTAGGAGATGCTACACCTATATCTGTCGAAGAAATAGTTATTGATGATGATATCGAAGAAGAAGAAGAAGATAGTTTTTATTCTGATGACGATAACTAAACGACAAATTGAAAAAGAATGTATATATGCTTATATTTTTATCTTATTTTGTAAATGTAAACTTTTGTTATTCCGTTTTTGGAAAGTAAAAGATATTCTTAGATATCACGTTATTTAATTTTTGTATTGTTAAGTTTATTGTAATTGAATATAAGTATATCAAAAACTATGTTCCTTAAATTTGTAAATGAAAAAGTATTTAAATTGTGATTTTTTTGTTTAACGGTAAATAAAAGTTGAATAAGAACTCTGCTCATATAAAAAATATATATATATAAAAATATATATAAACTCTCTTTACTTATAAATATCTCCCATGAAAAAGAATTAATGATTTATTAAGTCAATTTTAAAGGTAAGTCATCTAGCTATGTAAAAGAAGGCATACTTATACTTTTTGAATAGCAAAAGCAATTATTGTTGCCACTGTACTTTTTTATCCTAAATTTCATTTGATAGCAAATCTTTAATTTACGTCAATAGATAAAGTAACGTTGTTGGTTAAATAAAATGGATGTTTTAAGGAAAACTGCAGTAAGTCTTTTTTTTGACATATATAGATTTTTTATAAATGTAAAACTATTTTATTAATTTTCTACAGGCTCTGAGCTTTCATTTGATATACAATACATAAAATACAATAAAATTCGATGGACAAAGCCAGTCAAATTATTAAGTTATAATAAGGCATTACATATTTGGTGGATTTTTTTTTATAACGGGGCTGCCGAGCGGTTCGGTCCAGTTAAGACATGGCAATATATATACATAATCAGTAGACTCAGATCTTTCATTTGATACCAAATTTATCCATTAACTGGATGGGCTAAGTCATGGTCGAAAAATACGCACCTTGAAATAGGTCTGCCAAGCGCTTCGGCCCACTTTTAGTTAGGCAACCCTATATATTTCGATCTATCTCGTCGAGCTCTATAGTTTGGCACTAGTTTCAGCCATTAACTGGATGGGCTAAGTCATGGTGAAAAAAAAGCACCGGAAGTGCCCCGGTTTAGACGTCTTCGGCCCAAAATCTGATAGGCAACCCTGGTGCATTATCATTCTCTAGAGTATCTCTATTGAGTAAGAGGTATTAGATCCATTGAGCGGATGAACTAAGTGATCCGACCGTCGCCTCTCCGCCTACACCTGATTGTTTCAACTTCTGAATTCTGAATCGTTATGAATCTTTGGCTGCAGTAATTTTTGCGTAAACATTTGTCAAACAACACGCTAACAAATACATACAAACCGAAATTAAAATGAAAATATTCTAAGATGTGTTGACTTAAGCAGTTTATTTTTTTTTAAAGAAAGGTATACTTAATATTTCCTCTGAACCATTAATGCTACAAATGGTTTTATTGCTATTTGCATTATCAATATGCTTCGGTATACTTCTTGTTGCTTAGGCTACCAGAACAACTTTACAAATTTTTTTTGATTTTTAATATTAAAATCTACTTTTTGTGGACTGTGCTGAAAATATGACTTTATACTCATCGTTTTTTTTGTACTGATTTTTTGAGTGACCTCCCCTGAGAAGTGAAGCTGTATACGCCCCTGTTAGACCCGAGGACAGACAGACAGATAGACAGACGGAATTGCGGGCCCCAGTTTTTTTCTCTTTCATCGCGGTGCAAGTTTGATCAAAATATCGAGCTCATTTTTTTTACAAATACATATATATCGCAAGTAAAAATAAACACATAAGTACATGAAACATCAATTAATGCCAAGCTTTGAATAGCGCGAAAAATATTAGAAATACAAGTTCGTCTTCGGTTCCAACGTTCGTCTTTAATGACGCACCTTTCTTGTCAGCTCACTTAAAAAACCAATTTGTTTGCAGCGCAGTCCGCTGTTAATTCGACGTTGCAAGAAAGTATTATGACTTCTCCAGAACATGAGAGGAAAAGTGATTTCACGGGACAAATCTTCTTTCGCACTTTTAGGGTTGCAAAAGTCATTAAAGACTTTTCCATCTGTCCTGCTCTACTGGTCTCTGTCCGAATGGATGAAGAACAGCATTTGTCAAGCCTAAGAAAGGCGAACCTTCTTCCCCTCTTACTACTGTTCAATTACACTTACTTCCGTTTTTTCCAAAGTCATGGAAACGCTGATCATCTTGAAGAACGAAATAAATGCTGGTGTGCCCCAGGGCTCCGTTCTGTATCCGACTCCCTTTCAAATTTTCATTAATGATCTCTTGTCTGAAACATCTAATCAAATATATTGTTTTGAGTGACGACAGTACCCTCAGCTTTTCACATCCGTTTTTATATTCACACCCATGTCCTTCGGACGGATAACTTGAACGGCAGCGTATGATAAGCTCATTAAATTCGATTGCATTGTCCAATGGGGAATAAAAAACAGCTTATAGAACTTAACGCTTGAAAAACTCAATGCTGTCTTCTGTCGTTAAAACGGGAGCCTGGCCCAATGAGGTTGTCCATAAGCGGCGCTTGCATCGAGGAAACCGAACAACTTTCAGTTCTCGGTATGTACATCACCGACCACCTATTGTTGAATGAACACATACTCGATGTCGCCACGAACGCTGCAAGGTGTTTGGGTTTTCTGAAACTATGCCATTAATACTTTTCCCCTTTTGATCTGGATGTAATCTATGAAGCCTTCATTCGTCCAAAGCTTGAGTACAACTGTCATAATATACAATGTCATTTTTATATACAATGTTCTAATGAAAGACCCAATTGCATTCCTCCCCTAAAACAATTCAGCCATAATACTCGCAGTTCTATGAATGCTCATCATATTTTACCCTGGAGCCTACCTGCGGACGTACTGTCAAGTAAAGGGATTCATTCTTCAGCCGAACCACACGAATGTGGAGCGCCTTAAACTACCCTATGTTTCCCTCCCATTGTGATATTCAAACATTCAAAACTAATGTGCATCGGTATCTCCTAATCGCTCGCACTGTGTCAATACATTTTATGGGAAGTCAAGACCCCCTGAGTGCGCGCATAATAAAAAAAATACAAAAAAGGAATAAAAATTATGTCTACTTTTCATTTTAAGTCGAAAGGTGTTCTTATATTATAGAAAAGACGTTGAATGCATATTGTACGAGTATATAAAGGTACCGAGGTGCGAGGTACCTTGTCACACGTTTAAGGTGTTTATAGTTTTTTGGTCCACAGGGATCTTCCCATTCGACTTAAAAACTTTCAATTTAGTAAAATATAAACGAAACAATAAGTTAGGAGCTCTTATAAAGACTCATCGATATAGCTAGCCAGTATTTATTTATTTATTTCATTGCATACTTGCATCTGAAGATAATAAAGTTGGTGCAAAGTTTCATATTGTTTTACAAAATATTACAATATTACATAAAATACAAAATGGTTTCGCTTAATTAACATGAAAAAAAATTAATTTATATATTAAAAATTTGTACATTAAATTATCTATTTAAATTTGTGTAAGGTTTGATACCTTAGAAAATAAATTAAATATGAAAATTAAATATATTATTATTAAGTTAGTAATATTACTCAAGCAATACAATATTGTTTAAGATTGGCATAAATGTTCTTTTAAATCACTCTTAAACTGGTTAATGCTTCTTATTCTTCTTAAATTTCGTGGTAATTGATTCAATAATCGGATAGCAAAAATGTAAAACTGTGTGTGAGGTAAGACACGTGAATCGAAATTGCAGAAGTATGCAGTATATGTATTCTGTTGTAGAGATAGCAAGGTTGATGAGAATATATAATAGTGAAGAGATATAGGACTCTCATATAGCGAATGACGTTTTCAAATGTTAAATTGTAGATCTGTTTAGCGAATAAAGAAACTCTTTCGTATCTTTTTAGGTTGTAAATTTATCTGGCAATGTTATTAAAAGCAACTTGTTATTTTATTTGACTAATTGAGTCACAGTTACCGTAAATATCACAACCATAAAGAAGTGTGGGAACAAGTACAGTTTTAGAGATCATAACTCACGAAGCACAACGTACGAAGCTCTCCACAAACTTTACCTACTGCAATATTGATATGTGTGTCCCACATTAGCTTCCGATTAAAAACAATTCCTAGATTTTTTACGGTGTCAACATACTCTAAGCCAAGGTCGTTAACGAGTATTTGCATGAAATAAGACAGGTCTAAAGGCTGTTTGAATATAACAATACATTTAGATTTGCTTGGATTCAAAAATAAACCATTACTAATGCTATATGATGAAGTTAACTTAAGATCATCGTTTATTTCTGAAGCAGTGTCTTCAATCATTCCAATTGTACAACTTTTGTATAGCTGAACGTCATCAGCATACATTTGTATGGTACTGTACGACATCATTTGAGGAAGTTCGTTTATATATAAAGAAAACAAAAGAGGACCAAGAATCGATCGCTGAGGAACTCCTCTTGTAATGGAAAGATATTCAGACACTGCATCATTCAACATCACAGCCTGCTGCCTTCCGGTAAGATACGACTGGAAAAGTTATAACAGCTAGATAACTTTTTACAAAGATTAAAACGATCAACCGTATCAAAGTCCTTGGAAAAATCCAATTGGGGGTGGCCGTGGCGCGATAGTTGTGTGTTCGCCTGTCAACCTCATGGTCACAGGTTCGATTCCTGCCGTAGTCTATGTCTTCTTATTTTTCCATTAAAAACCAATTCTAAAAATAAATGTCATACAATGAATTGCTGGCTTACTCATTACATGCTGTTTAGGCATAGAACTAACAACATGTGATTGAGTAAAACTAGTATACCGATAAAATATGACAAAAGAATAAAAAAATTAATGCGAATTATAAGGGACATCGATAAATAAGACACGGAAATTTCTCCGCATTAGTTCAGCCGCCATCCCTGGAGATAAAATCTGAGACAACAACCACCTACAGTCTCCGAATATCGCGCCACACATCTTTCCTATCATTCTTTCTCTTCCTTAACCTCACCCCCACGCCCGCGCTGTGTTGAAACATTTAAAGGGTATTCATACTCCCTTGAGCGCGCGTAGATTATAAAAAAAAAAAAAAAAAAAAAATAGTACTAAAAAAGTAACATTACCAGCATATAGACCTCCTCTTATATCTTCGATGACATTAATAAGGGCCCGGTCTGCAACAGTGATGTCTTCTAAAACCAGATTACTTTGTAGGTAATAGTTTTTTGTCGCTCAAATAAGTGTTAATTTGGTTTTGAACATTTTTTTCGAAAACTTTTGATAAAAAAGGAAGTATAGATTTTTTTTTTTTTTTTTTTTTTTTTTTTTTTTTTTTTAACAACTTTATTTTATTTAGCAAACTTAAAGCTAATATTCTTATAAAACAATAATAGTTCAATATAAAAACAAAAACTAGCCTAAGTTCATTATATAAAATAGTTAGGAACATTCAATTACCAAATGGTAAGAGACGAATGCACCATTAAATTAACAATTCATTTTGAAAATTAAATTGATGGGGATCAATTGTTATAAATTCAATTTTTGTTTGTATTCTATTTCAATTAAAAATTAATAAGTAGGAAAAATATAAAGCAAGATAAAAAGTAATATTCGTTCAATAAAGCTATTCAAGAAGATGACAATAAAGTGTACATGTACATGTACATACCTAATATACATAGTCTGTTAATTATGTATATTAATATATTGGTCTATATTCTTTTCCGTTTTTCGGAATGGGTAGAATTTTGGCTTTTTTCCACTGATCGGGGTACACCCCTGTTGTTAAAATGGTGTTAAAGGTATGAGTTATATATGGCAGTAGAAACGGCAGAATTATTTTTAAGAACTTAGGTGACATACCATCAACACCTGTAGCGTTCGATTTTGCCGATAATAAACATTCAAAAATAGAAGTGTCATCAGTTCTGTGAAACTCAAACAAGTTTTGGGAGGAATCAGTTGCTAAAAAAGAGTAATCTGCCTCAGATGGTGGGGCAGGAAGTGAAGGGAAGGAAAGATCAACGAATGATTTATTTAATGCGCTATCATTAATGTCATCAACAACATCAAGTTTCTTTCTTCTCACTATTCCTGTGTCACGCAAGTTAGTCCACAACTTTTTTCCACCTAATGATAAATTTATACGGCTACTATAGAATTCATTTTTGGCAGACCTCACTTTAATAACAATAAGATTTCGTAACGCTCGATAGTTTTACTCAAATTCAGCAAGTCTGTAAAGTTTCCAGTTTTTAAAGGCCCTATCTCTTTGATTTATGAGCAATCGGATCTCAGCTGTGAACCAAGATATTTCTTCTCTATTGCGTATCCTTGTACGAGAGGGTACAAAGTCATTAAAAAGACTTAATACTTGAGTGTTAACAAAATTAATTTGATCACTTGGGTCAGGTAAATAAAAAACGCAGTTCCAATCAATATTTCTTATTTGTTCGTCAAGCATGGCGTAATCAATATTTTTAAAATCTCTATATGTATAAGATCATGTTTCGAAAAACCAGCTGCGCAAAGTTGATCTTAAAATAGGACTTTATTTGCATCACTTACAAAAAAAAACTCTAATAATGTTCTAGAAAGATTACTAAAGTGTGTTGGAACGGTTGTGTTTACCGGAAACATGTTGAATGTTCTCATACCATCAATAAAGTTCGACTCTTGTCGAAGATATTTCTTCAAGACTTTCAAAAAATTAAGATAAACTTATATTTTTATTTGGCATGTACCAAGAAGTAATTTTTCATCGCCACAACAAAACTCCAGATTGATTGATATTTCAATCTACTTTTTAATTCTTTCAGCACATACATTGTCACGCTACCTCCTGTTCGCCCTTGTCCATTACAACGATATAGCTTATAACATTTAAACTGCATAACTCGTCATTATGGCTACTTGTGAACAATGTTTCGGAAGTACAGATACATTTACCTTGTTGCTCATAAAGATATCCCTAAACTCTTCAATCTTTGGCAACAGGCTCTGTGCATTCAAATGACATATCTTTAATTCACTTTTTTGGGTATTTAAAACGTTAATCATGTATACGAGTATCTCAGAATCACATCATTGCTATCATAAGTGGAACGAACACTCGTTTTAATTTTAAAAACTGTTATATTTAAATATTTGTATTGCTCAAGCAAGTAAATTCGTTAAAATCCATATATATAAGAAACAAAAAATATATTAAGAATTATGAGTATATAAAAGAAAAATTATTGAAAACTTAAAAATGAAATGAAAATGAAAAATGAAAGAGAAACTAATAAATTAAATATTTAGAAAGAAAAATCTGCGGCAATGTTGATAAAAGAAAATGTACATATTAGGGCTGGCAACGTCATCAATTATGTTCTCAACTTGACAAGCTTTGGCATCACCAGGACGACGTTTGACATATACAAGACCACGCAGCGTAAACACAGAATAAAATTTGTTTTCTTTATTGTATTTTAGTGCCGTGTTTTTATTATTTTTATTTTTTTATTATTATTATTGTTTTTTGATAAACATTCGCTCACAAAAATCGGGGAATTAGAGATCAGACAAATGTCTCTTAAAGGAAGTTGTTTTTTTTCGTATTTTTTTATATTTGACCAGTGAAGTTAAAACGAAGTTACGGTCATATGGAGATCTCAACTTAATAATTGTCGTTTTATCACCGGTTTTCGAACGAGTGCGAAAAATGTTATTGAGTGGCGGGGATGCAATATTTACGCAATGGCAGAGATTATTAAAGTAGGAGCCCAGGTTCTCTTCCGCAGTGCGAGGAAAACCGAAAATTAAATGTCGCGCCCGACGCTATTGTTTTCCTGACAGTTGAGAGTTGTTTTTACTTCTTTAATTTGAATATTCAGTTCTTTGTAATTATTTGAACATAAATCAAGTGCTTTATTAGTATTAAACAAATCTTTAATTTTAGTGTTGTGTGCCGTTTTTAAAAGAGAAAAATCATACATAATAGAGGCAATTTCACTATTTGTTGTGTTCTGTGCAATCTCAAGTTTAGTAGCTCTACTGTAAAGATCTGAGATGTTTTTATGCAGTTCGGCAAATTTCGTATCCATTTTTGTTGCAAGAGCATCATAATTTTCAGTTATTTTAGAAGAAAGAAGTTTAATGAATTGTTCACTTTAAATTTTTAGAATCTCATTTTTTAACACTGTGTTGATCCGAGCGATGTTCGAGGTGAATTTATTTTTGTAGAGTCTAGTTCTAAATTATTTCTATTTCTCTTGTTACCTGACATTAACGGTAATTGTGTGGATGTGGTTTATGTGTTTAAAAGAGAAAAATATTGGTGTATATAAATAAGAACTGCAAGAAGCTTGACACTGATTCACAAAGAATGAAAAGGTTTGACACTGTTTGATGATGATAAATGAAATTTATGATCACAAATAGGAAAATATTTTAGGTTTTTATTTAATTTTATATCACTTGTTTTGAAACTGATTTCGAAATAAAAACAATTACTTCTGGCGAATTGTTGTAAGTGAAAACTGATTTGACTGTTCTTAATTTGTATATTATTTGATAAAAATTGCCCGCCGATAAGAAACACGTCTACAGTATAAGCATAGCTTACGTAAATCAATATATTGATTTAGTAGATCATTGCAAATTGAAAAAGGTACCCGAGTACCTCTTCACGCACCCAAGGTTTAAATCTTAAAAGGGCTTTTATAGTTATTCAATTTTTCGTTTCGTCAGACTTACAGATGAACTGAAAACTGAATGGAATGGAATTTCGTTAGGCTCGTTCGTTGAACTTTGTCAAGAAAACCTGTGTTTTCCCGATTAAAAAAACGCCTTAGCGCTATTATTGTTAAAGTATGTTTATGTTGTTGAAAATCAAGTTATGTCCTCTAAATAATTCAAACTTGAAATAGGTATGTTTAAATTTAATTTCTTAGTACATGGGCTGTGGTACGATGCTCAATTCACAACTTCAAATGTTTCTATTTTCTATTGCTGTGTATTAAATAAAATTTGAGTATTTTTCTAATTTCCACACAAATCGAGAATTCAGAACAAAGCAGATGCGTCAAATTTCATGTGACTTGCAAGAATCTAGATCAAGTACAGGTCAAGTTCTTGGCGTCCATAGGTCTAAAAAACAACATAATTTACTCATAAGAATGAAATAAGGTCTTTCAGAAAAAGGCTTCAGGGCGACCGGACCCTAAGATGGCTTTAGGGCTTAACGAAAAAAGCTATTAATTTCATTCTCATCTCACGTTATCAATTTCGTGTTTATCTGAAAACTTAATTACTAACAGTGCAATTGAAACTCAAATGATCATCTAAATGGGCCTTAACAATCCTATAGTTGTTTTTGTATTCCAAATATAGGTTGGCAATTTAAAGGTTTAAAAAAAAATTAAAGGTATCCAGTAGCGTTATTTTCGTTTCTACTTAAATTTTACTAAGCAGAATAAAGGCAGCACGCATAAGTGTCAAAAATGTCTGCCTCATTTTACTTTTAAATATACATATATATATATGTACATACATACATACAGCAAATAAAGAAAGAACAAGTCTGAAGTACATACCCACCTAAGTGGAAAGATAGAGACCGCTTGTTAAAAAAACACACCGATACTGATACCAAATGTGTTGCAGATTTTGGTCCATAAGAAGATGGTGGTTACTCCACTGCAAACTGACAATTCTCAAAATGAAAAATTACACAGTAAACAATGAAACATTTGGTTCTTGTACTTTTTTTTGTATTTTATTCGTCTTCGAATCGCCATTGTGACCATGAAGTGTCGTTTTTTTTTAACTCTTCGTCGTCCCTGGGTTCCTTGCTTTTGTTTGTAGTGGCCGATGGATCCTTTTGTTTTCGCTGCAATGCAACATTGGATACATTTATTATTGGCAACAAAAAAAAAAAAAAAAAACAAAGAAAGTAAGGACACATTTCACGTCAACTCGTAGCTGTGGTTCCGATGGACGCTGCTTACTCCCTACGTTTTCTTACTTGCGATATAGGTACTTTAGAGCAAGTTTTGCATTTGAAAAAAAAATTGAAATCGAGTTAAACTTGATATTACGGTGATAGAGAACTCGTCTGACGCGATTTTATTCAAACTTGGTATTTAACAGCCCCCATATTATTAAAACAGGCATATTGCACCGCTAGTCCATGACTTTACTTAACCATAGCAAAAAAGTTAATATGCAGACTTAAATTTCCAATTAATATAAAATCAAAAATACACGAACAAAATCTACTACATACAATAAGTATCAACTCTGTCTCTTCTTATTCTATGACCCTGTAAATTTTGTTCAAAATGTCAATTCTTAGCTTGTAATAATAATAGCATTTCGCACTTAGTCCAAGGAATAAGTCCTAAACCTTCCCTAGTCCTTGTTTATCGTATCGTTTTTTAGGCCCAAAACTAACGATAACTGTCATTTATTTTTTTCTACCATCTAATTATATCGAAAACAGCTCTGATGATTTTGATAAAAAAAAATCTGCGCACTGCTAACTATAAAGTCTATATATTTCGGTTGAATTTTTTTAAACATATTTTGTTATTAACAGTACCTTCCATACAACAATTTTTTTATTTTGCACATTCTTAATAACGGCTGGACGGATTTCAATACAAAAAATTGATAAGAAGATCATTATTCGAGTTGTAAAATATGATTTGATTTTTAAAAACGGACAATGAATTTGTTTTTAAATAATTTTTTAAAGCTTAAAGCTTAAAGCAAATTAAAGAAATTTTTTATATAAAAAATGTAGTAAAAATTAATATATATTTAGCCGTTTCTACTAAGAATCTTGCGTGCATATGATTTGATCGAACATAGGAGCAAGTACGTGCGATCCCGTCGTGCATTTTATTTCAGTTTCTTGGCTGCTCTACTCCTTTAAGGTTTTCTTATGAGACACACAGCGCAAAGATTACAATCTTTGTGCATTCATTCATCTACTTTGTCTACAACATACTTCTGGTGTGTATTGTGTCGCGTTTACCGTTTGCGAATTCCCAAAACGGAAAGAATGGACCGCAGTTGATTTTTGTTTGTCTTACCATTCGCCTAAAAGGTCCAAGGCCACTACATGAAGACAATAATAATATTGATGATGATTCTGATGTTCCTTCTCCGTCTGCATCTAGCACAGATTGTGGGTGAGGTTTAGGAAAAAAATTATTTAAAATGTATACATAATACTTTGTGGTGTGGTTTTGCGTAAGTGTTGCTCAATTGTTTGTATCGAATTTCCTTAAAAGTATATTTTGTTCGTATTGTAATTGTTATCCGTTGGTTGAGTGTGCACTAAAATAAAAACAATTATCTTTATTTAGAAAAACATTCCTAGCAAAGAAATGTAACAAACGTGAAATTAGGATGATAAAGAATAGATACGAAAAAAGTGGGCAGAAATTCCAACTGTATGTAGGTAAATATACACTCTAGATCCTAAGCCGCGTAAGGGATTAGGTGATTCCCTAGATCAGCATCGGTAGAGGGCATTTGGCCCTCTGTCTTTTATTCTGGGCCTTGGCCCGGGGCCAACAACAAATGGCCCGCATATATCATTTTTTGTAATATTTTATAAAGTAATGTTTCTAATTTCATCACAAAAATGGTCAATGTGTTTCCTCCATAACCAAGTTGACATATTAGGGGTTTATCTTTTTAAGCTCAGAGCAGGGAACTGAGGTTTCGAAAAAAGATCAATTTTTTTTCATTTTTAGCTCAGACACATCAGAGCGATCAAGTTGTGTTTCCTTTTTCAATAAGAGCTAGCTGCGAACTATGTGCTCAGAATAAAATGTACGAGCAGATGGCATAAAATAATATGTAACCTTCTCTTTATTGATCCTTTCATTTTGACAACAAATTAATGATTGTTTTTCTATTTTAAATGTCTTTGTTTGATTTATTTTAAAGCATGAAGCTAACGATGACATGTAAATCATTACGAAATACATTTTGTAAAATTTGTAACGTCTAATGAATAAAATAATTGACAAGTGTTTCGCAAACCAATATACATATTTCGTGCCTTTTATATTTTAAACGTTAATTTAACAAAAAAAGCGTTTTGTAATCAATAAAGAACTTAACATTAGAAAAGCAAACATACAAAAAAATGGAGTTAACTTTTTTGTGTGATATGGCAGAGACAAATGGGGAAATAAACAAACACATAAAAATGGAGATTGACGCCGGTTGTTCTTCCTCTGTAGGTAATAAATATTTATTATTTTATTAGTTTGCCAGTTCAATGATCCAGTGTGTTTCATAAATAAATCGGAGAGCTCTGATCAAACTCTGCTCAGAGCGTACTTGACATGTTCAAGCTCTGCTCAGAGCTAAAACAGAAAAACGTTTATTGAAAACGCACTGAATTAATTCATTCAGACTGACGTGACTAGGTGTATAAATAAATATTTATGTTGCCTAATAATTGATAAAGTTTTTTTTTTGGAAAGAAATTTCTGACGAGTATTGGCCCTCACTTTTTGGAAATGGCCCTCAGAAAGGCCCTCAAAATTATTTTATTTGTGGCAATGCTGCCCTAGATCCATTGCTAAATGAGGTTAAAATATCAAACCACATTATGTACATTATTATGCACAGATAGGCGCACTGCGAAAATCCAGAAAAGAATACGTTCGATTTATGTATATGCATGGAATAGAAATCGCTCATTTTTCAGACTTTATTTCCCCCTCCGGACGTGGAAAAAAATATTATCGAAACGTCAAAATATAGTTTGTTGTGTTTCCTACCTATCAAGCCATAAACTGCCAAAATCCATTCAAGGATGGCTCCTATTTAAATGGAGTTAAAAAACCTCTACAAAATTAAGATTTTAACTTAGTTTTCCAAGTTTTTAATATATAAACATTTTTTTATGTCATTTATATACAACAGGAACAAGACAACACCCAATAGAGCTCCTTGCGGTACACCCAATTCAACTCCAACAAAATCTGATATCGTGTCTCCAAATTTAGTCCTTTGACTTCTTTCACTCAAGTAAGTATAAGACCATTTTATATCCGTAAGGTTCCGTAAGCTTTTAATTTTTTATAAGAATATAAGTCGAATTATAGTTTGGAAATCCCGTTTAAAGTCGAGGAACATTGCTATGATTCCTTTGCCTTTATCTAGCTTTTTCCCCAATCGTACAAAAGTGTTGTTTCGAATAATGGTTACTTCAAAAACCTAATTGATGCTCTAATAATATATCATTGTTTTCAAAATATATTCAGTAATCTGTTCACTAACTATGCGTAGGTGACATGTTTATTGGACGAAAGTTTTCTCCGTTAATAGTTCCATTCACTTTTTCTACTGGTAAAAGATTCCTTCCAACCGTTTGTAAAAACTCTTTGATAAAGCAAAGCATTTACTATTTTAATAAGCACTGGTCCTAAAAAAAATTAAAATCTTACAAAATCTTTACTTTAATCCAGCAAGACGGCTTGACAAATGGATCGACGAACAAGCTATTGAAGGAGTTTTAGGCTAGACTTAGACCAAGCTATTCAACGATTGACCACATCTTCGTTTTTGAAAGCATTGTGGATACAGTTAATAACAAAGGGAAGAAGTTGTAAACGTTTTTGGTAGACTATAAGTCTGCAATGGCGGCAGTGTGGAAAGGACAAGAGATATCCGAGTATTTTACAACAGAATCTGGAGTCAGACAAGGCTGTACAATGAGTTCAAGCCTCTTTGCGTTGTTCATTGACGACCTATACTGTTCAATTTATATTTTCAGTACGGGCCTTATGGGAGAGCTTTTTCAAACACACTGGCTCCGGCTGGTGTTTGCATGCCACACAACTCACGTATATCCCACCACGACATGTCCGCTCCCCGGCTGAGAGTAGATTGATCGCCAATTTGACTCTCGATTAGTGTTTATTAAAAAAATAAACACATTGATTAAGAGTTACCTGGTTAATTCCTTACAGTGTCTAGACGTGTTTTATATTGCTCCTTTTATTTTGCTTTGTTTTCATAGTTCTATGCCTAATCGTTTAACTTTTACAGTATAAGTGTGTCTTTCTGCATTTTGTTTTATCATGACCATAATTGAAAGTTTTGTATCTTAAAAGTTTTTCTTGATCGTGACAATCATAAACTCTCTATATACGGAATTTATAATAGAGAACATTTAAATACGTACTCTCTATAACATTATTTATGTATATTCTTAAATACAATACTCTTCCTTTCCCGGTGAGTTCAATTTTAGTATATGTTCTGCCGTTTAATATTTGTTTAAGAGACTGCACACCACTCTTCTGTTTGTTTTCTCTTTACGTCAACCACTTTCTGACACCAGCTGTTTGTACCTGCAAGTCATAAAAAAATTTGTGACAAGAACACGTCGCCACCTGTTGCGAGCTAGAAACAACTATATAGCCGACATATATATTTGCATACAGGGCGTTCATTAATAAATAGACTACACTAAAATTTAAAAATTTTAAATTTCAATAATCATGACCAATTGTGCATTCTGTGATAACATTTCTGACAACTTAATTGACTCCATTATGTGTAATGGTAATTGTCAAAGGATTTTTCATGTTCAATGTATTGACGCCCCGTTTAGCTGCATCAAATTATTTAAGAAAAGGAACTCATTTTATTATTTTAGTGACGAATGCGACCCGTTTGCTAAAAAAAATATTGCTCGTGATGCCCTACACAATACAAAACAGTTAGAAAAGCTGGAAAAGCAATTACATTTCCTCTGTAGCAAAGTGGAAAACTTATCTTCAATTGACGACAAAACTATTAATAAGGATATAACATCTAACTCACAAAATAAAACTAAAGCTCTGTCAAAACGCAAAAGCGATGAACTGGACGACGATATTTCTGATGCAAACCAACTATCAAAAGAAGCTGCAATATCTACTTTAAATGACTCTGCTAGATCTCGACCAATGGCTGGTTTCAACTTTAACAATAAAAGTACACCTTCTTTGTCTCTTTCCTCGTTGCCAACATCATCCGCTCTAAACGGGAATGTTCCTGCACAACTATGTAACTCATCGGAAATTTCACAAACATCAACTATTTTGAATAAAAACTCATCTTTAAGACGGCTGGACCCCATTCTTGCTCCAAACAGTATGAATATAAATTCCGAAGTACAGTGTGGTATTACACATCCTATTGTATCAGGACTTAAATCTGTAGAAGGACAAAAGGTGCTATTTTTATCTAAGCTTGCTCCATCAACGAACGCTCTTGACATTAAAAACTATTTGGCGGCTAAACTTGGTACCACTCTGATCCTTAATATGGAGAAAATTATTCATCGGAATTACACGAAATATTCATCGTTCAAATTACGTGTACCAGACTCAGTCTTTCATGTCTTAAACTCGTCGTCGTTTTGGCCAAATGGCCCTTTTCGTCAAAATCGGACAACGCTGAATCGACGTCAAAGCAGCTTAAACAAATTCTAATTTACTATCAAAATGTGAACGCCCTTCGAACAAAGACTTACAGGGTCTACAAAAACATAAACAATCTTCCTCGCGATACTTTATACATTATACTTACAGTAACTTGGCTGAACACATTTATTCTTGACTCGGAGTTATTTGACGCTTCCTACCAAATCTTGAGACGCGATCGTCATGCAAACGACATTATAGACACTGTAGGAGGAGGAATACTTTTTGCCATTAAAAGCTCTCTTACTTGCTACCTGATTGACGATTTTCGATCCACTGACATCGAAGTACTTTCCATAAAAATTAAGTTGGCATCCGGATATTTATTCATTATATCAACTTACATACCTCCGAGCTCTAACAACAACATTTACGAAAAAATTAACGACTGTATGGAAAGTGTATACGCCCTTTTGGAACCAGAAGATGATATTTTGATTGTAGGCGACTTCAACCTATCGAATATAAACTGGATACAAATTGATGACGACAACTTCTACATTCCAATAAACGGATCTAGCTCAAATGAGCTTACAATAATAGATTGTATGGCTTGCTTCACAGTACGGACTGAAACTGCAGTAACAGCTTCTGCTGTTGAACTTATAGAAGAAGATCGACATCATCCTGCATTAGTTATTGCACTTAATTTAAATATGGCTTCTCCAATTAATAATTATTCTTCTGACAAACCTGAATTTAACTTTATTAAGTGTAATTTTATAAATTTGTTTGATTTATCATGTACCAAAGACTGGAACCAATTATTTTTAAATTTGAATGTTTTTTATAATACCCTCTTTGTCTGTTTCAGTAAAACAATTCCATTTAAAAATCTCGTAAAAACTCGCATGTACCACCATGGTTCGATTCGCATCTCAAAAACTTAAAAAATAAAAGAAACAAAGCTTGGGTGAAATATAATCAAACAAGATCTGATGATGATTATAGAACGTTCCTTATCCTTAAACAATTATTTAATAACTATTCAAACTCTTTATATGATGAGTATATTCATAAAATGGAAGCTGATCTTAAATCTAATCCAATAATTTCTGGAAGTTTGTCAATTGTAAGAAAAAAACTTGAGGGTATCCTAACTCTATGTCAAATTCGTCATCATCTAGTCATGAACAAAAAGTTATTGTAACATGTTTGCAAGCTATTTCAGAGAAGCGTTTGATGATTCAAACACTCTAAACCCTTCTTACTCTTCTTCTTCAGTTTTAAACTTTCCGCATTTAAATGATATTAGTTTTGAAATAAGTGAACAAACCATTACACAATACATACTGAAACTGGATGAGTGTTTTAGTCCTAGTCCTGATGGTGTGCCATCCTCTATTTTAAAAAAATGCGTTTCTTATTTATCGTACCCTTTAAGTGTTCTCTTTAACAAGTCTTTAAAAAGTTCGCTTTTTCCAACTATTTGGAAAAGCTCATTTATTGTACCAATTCACAAGAAAGGTCCAAAAAATGAAATAATGAACTATAGACATATTGCTAAGCTATCCGTAATACCTAAACTATTTGAGTCAATCGTATGTAGTGTCCTTTCCTTTCATTGTAGTTCAATTATTTGTGATAACCAGCATGGTTTTGTGGAAAAGCGTTCAACTGTTACCAATCTGTTTAATTTTACGTCCTTTTGCTTAGATGTTTTTGAGAAAGGTGAACAAGTAGATTGTATATTTACTGATTTTAGTAAAGCATTTGACAAGTTGTGTCATAAAACACTAATTTTTAAATTGTTTCGTCATGGTTTTAACGACAATTTCTTAAATTGGATTTCATCGTACTTAGCAATATGAAGTAATATTTCTTAATGAATGTTCGACTCCGATTGTAGTGTATTCTGGTGTCCAGGGCAGTCATTTAGGTCCAATTTTATTAATTTTATTTATAAATGACTTGATTTCGATCATAAAAAATTCGTCTGTCCTTATAAATATATGCTGATGACATTAAACTTTTCAAAACAATTAATTCTAAATCTGTCTGTCTACTTTTGCAAGATGACTTAAAATTATTTAGGGAATGGTGCAATATTAATCGTCTCGTTTTAAATGTTGACAAATATAAAACCATGAGTTTTACACGCAAGAAAGTTCCAATTGTTTTTGATTATATGTTTGATTCTTGTTCTTTAAGTAGAGTATCTGTTTTTTCTGACTTGGGAGTTGTTTTAGACTCGGAACTTAGATTTACTGACCATATTAGTTTTGTAGTTAGAAAAGCAAATAGAATCCATGGTTTCATTAAGAGATTTGGCCGCGATTTCCGTGTTCTCAAACTACTTTTTGTTTCATTTGTGAGACCAATTCTTGAGTATGCCTGTGCAGTGTGGGCACCTTATTATTCTGTACATATAATGAGAATTGAAGCAATTCACAGGAGGTTCTTGCGCTTTTGTCTCCGTTTTCTTCCTTGGTTCCGTAGAAACCTTCTGTCCCCTTATTCTCAAAGACTTGCTTTAATTAACCTTCCTTCCTTGGCAAATCATAGAAAATATTTACAATTTTGTTTTATCGCAGCAATAATAAACGGAGCAGTATCATCACCATCGGTTCTTTATCGTCTTAACTTTAGTTTTAGTCGCTCAAGTATACGAAATTTTATTTTATAGTGGCTTCACCAAATGACAATTTTAAAAATTCAAAATTCAAAACATTGTTTTACAATAGCTTGGAAATTTAGTGTTAAGTAGTTTTAAGTATTTATTTATAAACATATTGTTCACGTTAGGATTTAACGAATTGAAATAAAGTATACTCTCTCATCATAACCATTGGTCCGTTGATGGAAATTCTAATACATTTTTCTTTGGTTTTTGCTATGGAGCTTTCAGAATCGAAGCTTTCTTAGAGCTTTTGAGAGCATATATTTTCAGTTTAAGGAGAAATGTGTTATTGGTGCATGCTTTTCTACTAACATGTTTTGTTTTTTTTTTTTTCGAAAACTGTTAAAATGCAGCTATATATTATTTGTTGGGTATTTTTTTAAGAAAAACACTAGGTACTATTTGAGCACGTTTTTGATGGAGTTCGGTTCATTAATTGATTGCAACTTTAAATTACCAAATAATTTGTTTTTTTCATGAAAATAGAAATAAAATGAAGAAGGTTTCGTGTATATCAATATAATATCTAAGATAGTGCGGTGCAATTTGAGGTGATATTAATGGCTTCAAGTTCTCCGAAGGACACAAGTTCTTTATTATACTTTATTTTTACGTTTTTTCTGTGATTTATTTTCATGTTAAAATAGATTAGGTCTTCTGGGGAACTCTTAAAAAACGCCTAATATGTTACTTCTTGGTGATGTAGAGAAAGATAGATGTATTTTTATTTGGATTTAGTGTAATTTTTTTAGATTTAGTTTACGATGTAAGTACATGTTTTTGTTCATGAAATCTACATTTACAATTAGTAGCCCTACCGACATTTGTGAGAGAAATATGCCAATGTATAATGCTCACTACGGCAACAATGAAAAATCTAAAAGCTTAACAGAAATAGAGATAGCTTATTGAAATCAAAAATAGTAAGGGCGAAAGGCAAATATCCTATCTTCTAGTACTGAAAATATAAATTGAACAGAGTATAGTTGAAAGCTTACGCAGTGGCATTGAATACAAAGAATAGCACTGCCTTTTGCGTATGACATTGTCCTAATGGCATCCACATCTGAATCATTGCAACTCATGATAAATCGACTCTCTCAATACTGTATAATTTGGAACTTGGTAGTTAATTTGGAAAAGTCAAGTTGTGGTTTTCAAGAATGGAGGAAGGAATTGCGCAAATGAAAAATTGTACTTTAAGGGTGTGAGAATTGATATGGTTAATGAGTTTAAATACCTGGCAGTTTGCTCCACAAGAAATTTGAATATGGAAAGAAACTTGAGAGAAACTGGTAAAGGCAAAGGATGAAATCAGCGCAACGTGAAATACATGTTTTTTTTAACAAAAACATTTCAAATAGCAGCAAATTCAAAGTATTCGGATCGGTCTCAGAATCTATTTTGTTTTATGCAGCACATGTTTGGTTTCGGGTGCGAAACAAAACGAAACTGTGGAAAAGCTACTACGTTACTTCGACCACAATCCAATATCCCCAATAACATGGTTATGTTATAAATGGGTTAATCGTTTAAATTGCAAATAGATTATGTTCTGAAAATTATGAAGATAGAAAATCACCGGCTTCCCCAGATAGCGGCTCTTCAAGTCATACATTCAAAAAACAAGTTGGCTGGAGGAATGGATGGAATTAGAGAGGAACAAGTAAACGAATTTGAAATCGATAACTGGAAAACATTGCTTTATCAGCTTACCTCATCTGTAGGTGTGAAGTGCATAGAGAGATTCTTAAGCAGCGCAACAGGATCCCTGCACAGACCACTATATTGTAAATTAAATCACAATCTGGAGGAGAAGAATTATTTTCAGGATGAATGGTATCAATGAAATTTCATTCATGGTAAAGATACGGGGACACCTTATCCAGTTAAACTGCATTCCACATAGGGAAGACTTACCCATCATGCACATCATTGTGCAACTTGAACTAAGGAGAATATACTTACCACTTCATGGGAAAATGTCAAATCCTAAAAATCATCAGGAGGACTTTTGAAGTGATTTTTAACAGTAAACCAGGTTATAACTTTCCTGAATGAAGTTGAAATCAAACATGAAATGAAACATTATACCGATATTTTAAGTCCGCCTTGAACTTTAGGGAGCGAATCTTAAGGGATAGCTTTTTTCTTATAATAAACGTTCACTATAGGGTTTTTGACTACCCTTAATATGACAAGCACAGTACGAGCTTTAGGAAAATAGGGAAGGATTAAAAAGAAGATACCGATGTACATTAGTTTTGAAGTTCAGAATAACAAAATGAGAGGGAATATAGAGCCTGGTAAAGCATTCCACATACGTGTTGTACGACTATAGAAAGAATATCTGTACTTCACACTGACGAGCATTCCTAGAAGCGCGAGTATTACGGTTGAATTGTTTAAGGAGAGGAATGCAATTGACTACTTCGCCAGAATACTGTTTATAAAATTAGCGATAAAATAGCGCAAAACATGAAACATTACGACGATGTTCCCACTATAGCTATATCGCCAATCATTCTTAGAGCACTATTTTGAATTCTATTTAAGAGACTCAAAGGAGTTTTGGGAGCTCCTGTCCAAATGTGCGAGTTATAATCTAGCTTTGGATGAACGAAGGCCTTATAGATTACAGCCAGATCAGACGGGAAAGAAAATTTCTTGCATCTTCGAAGAAAACCCAAAGACTTTGCAGCGTTTTTGCCGACATCAAATATGTGTTCATTCCACAAGAGATGTTCTGTGATGCACATGCCAAGGACTGAAAGCTGATCGTTCTTCTTCAATTCAAGTGCCGCCCATTGATAGCGGCATGGGGGGTAGGTTCTGCTTTAACGTCAGAACACAGCACTGAGTTTTTGAAGCATTAAATTCTACGCGGTTTTTTATTCCCCATTGGACAATGCTGTCAAGATCAGAATTTAATGAGCTTATTATACGCTGCCGTTGCAGTTGTACATCCGAAGAACAAGGAGGTGCATCTGAAAACGAATATGAAAAACTGAGAGTACTATCGTCAGCAAAACAATTAAGTGGATTAGTAGTTCCAGAAAAGAGATCATTCATAAATATGAGAAAAATGGTCGGAGGAAATACGGAGGCCTGGGGCACACCAGTATTTATTTTGTGAATATCAGACTTCAAACCGTCCAATACAACTTGTATTGAACGGTTCGAAATGTAATTTCTAATCCAACGAAACGAGATTCATCGATAACAAATGCACGAATTTTCGATAAGAGAGCTTGATGCCAAACTCTATCAAATGCTTTTGAAATATCAAGCGGAATAACCTTACTTTCTCCAAAACGATGTAAAGGTTTGTGCCACTGTTCGGTGAGATATACCATCAGATCACTATTGGACCTTTTGCTATGAAAGCCATACTGCCGGTCATTAAGAAGCTTTCGTTCTTCAAGATATTTCTTAAGCTGATAATTAATCAGCGTTTCCATGACCTCGTAAAGAAAGTGCAATTGGACGGTAATTAGAACGTGAAGAATATTCGTCTTTTGTAGGACCAGGCTGGACAAATGCTGTTTTCCATCCACCCCGAAAGAGACCAGTAGAATAGGACAGATGAAGAAGCTTACGCAGTTGTTTTGCCAGCGTTGAAGAACACCTCTTCAGAACGATGGGAGGGATACTATTCGGGTCAGCGGATTTGTGTATAACAAGGCCTTTAAGGACTCTAGCAACTGCACGAGTGCGAAGGAAGATTCGTCCCATAAAATCGTTTACGCTCTCAAGTACAGAAGGAGTCTAAACGCTTTCTGGCAGCTTCGAATTAACAGCGAACTTCTCTGCAAGCAAATTCGCTCTTTCATGATAGCTGACAAAAGGGGTGTCTTTAAAGACGAGCGTTAGAACCGAAGACGAAGTTGAATTTCGAATATTTTTTACAAATGACCAAAAATTGTTGGTACCTTTGCGATATTGTAGTAGTTTTTGCCTTAATTTTTGGTCATGCAAAAATTTTGATTGTATAAAGAAAGCAGAGTAATTATTTTATTTGTTTTGATGCAAAGTATATTAAAAAAAATTAATCCTTTTATCTTATTAAAAGTAATATTATTACATATGTTTTGTCAAGCAGGCAGGCCACAAAAAACCCATGCTTTATAAAAAACTGTTTTTGTAATTATTGTAAGCAATTTATAGCTCAATAAAATCTATATGGATGTGTCCACAACTTATAATCCACTGGTCCTAAGACAATTGACTTATAATTGTAAATCTTTATTTATCCCTATGTCCTTTTCGGTATTGCACTTTTTTATTTATCACAGATTGATCGTTCATCACAGAATTTAAAATTAAATCTAGTGGTCGTGGCGCGATAGTTTTGTGTTCGCCTGTCAACCTCATGGTCACAGGTTCCATCCCTGCCGTTGTCTATGTCCTCTTATTTTTCCATTAAAAACCAATTATAAAATAAATGTCAAACAAGTTGCTGGCTTACTCATTACATGCTGTTTGGGCATAGATGATTGAGGAAAACTAGTATACCGATAAATATGACAACGAATAAAAAAAATAATGCGAATTATAAGGGACATAGATAAATAAAATACGGAAATTTATCCGCATTAGTTCAGCCGCCATCCCTGGAGATAACATCTGAGACAACTACCACCTCCAGTCTCAGAACATCGCGCCACACATCTTTCCTATCCTTTTTTTTCTTACTAACCTAACGCCCGCGCTGTGTTAAAGGTAGTATAATCCCTTGAGCGCGTGTAGATTATTAAGAAAAAGTAGCTGCGCTTATCACACAGGAGGTTCATATTGCATAGAAGGCATAGAGTCGTTTATATTACAGACTCTATCTACAAAGTAGTTCTTGAACTTATTAGCAATTTCAACTTGCTCTCTGGTTTTATCATTTCCGAATTGTAAATTTATAATCGGATATTCCTTATTAACGTCATCTTTTAATATAAGTGTTTTTTAACATTTTCCAAATTCCGTTTTGGTCACCTGGGGGTCAATTCCCGACCTGTGAAGTGATAAATTTTACCACGCTTTCACGTTTTATTCGATTCTCGATGCGTGAAAAAGTGAAGTTAAATGCCAAACATTTTTCATATAATAATTTTTTAATCACATTCAATTGTTCTGTGCAGAAAATGTTTCTAATCGAATATTTAGAAGAAAGACAGAATTTAGCACATGACAAGTAAGTAACAATTATATTTATACACAAAGTTATTTTTGTATTAAGTTATATTTATGTTAATATGACTAAAAAACAAAGTTTTTAAATCAACAGATTCACAACAGCCTACCCGTGCAAGAAAATCGCAGAGCACTTTAACACCTTTAAATGGCTTTGAAGGGTGCCGTGAAAAAACGCCGAAATCCAATATGTTATGTTACTTCATACAAGCGTAATAACGCCGAATTTTGAAATTGAAGTGGCTTGAGAAATAAAGCCGAGTCTCACTATTAAGTTTTTTTTGGTAGTTGTGTGAAGTGTTTTTTTGCAATTAGGTTCAACGCGGACAAAAAGCTCGGCGCGTAAGAAGGGTCATGCTTCCCCACTTCAACCACCTGCTAGGACCAATATATAGGATTTGGGGTGGGTACAAATTTGGGTATACGCACATTTTTTCGGATTTGAAGATTTCTTTGTAAAAAGTCCCAAAACATTTTTTTAATATACTTACCCAAACTTGTACCCACCCCAAATCCTATATTGGGCCCACCAGGGGGGTTGTAGGGGGCAGCATGCGCCCATTACGGGCTTTTTAAAATGTATTGTTTACATTTGAAATCTATTTTATGTGTCCCTACTTAGTCTTATAAAATTTGGGAGTTTTGTCAGTTAGGAATCTTTAACTAAATGTCTTTACAAATGAAAAGCGAAATAAGACCGACTCGGCTTTATTTCAGCACCGCTCTGAAGCGCACTTATACGTTGAGTTTTTTTTCAAGAAAGCTCTCAATTCATATATTAAATCCATGCATAAATGTTTCGCGCATATGTAAAGTTCATTAAAGTGCTCCTCTGTTGTAACTTAAAATCATACCTCAACTTAGGTTCATATATATCTTATGATCTTGACGTCCTTAGAAGTTGGGTTTTTATTCATAAAATGATTTCAAGTAACAAGACCAAATCGATATTTTATAAATAACAAGGTTATTCTGCAATTGTTGATTGTAGTTTTGTCTATCATACATGATTCTCTTTGTCATAAAATATTTATTTATGAAATGTCTTCTACTGGATCTTATATAATTATTCAAACGAACATTGCTCTATGAACTGCTTTAAAATTGATATTATCCGTGTTTTTTTTTTGACAAAAGGTATCCGCATCAAATCAGTATTTACACACGTTACAAATGCAAGAACCTGCTTTCGATAAAAGTTAAGGCAAAAGCCTGTTTTGCATAGATTTGTGACATTTATTCGAGTATCGAATGATATTATGTTGTTTAGTTGGAAGAACTATCCGAATATTATGTGAACGATTCGGAAACGTTAGCTAACAGCAGTCAAAAATCAATAATTTGGTTAAGTATGTGAAATAAAAATTAATAACGCAAGAACTATGCAAAAAGTTACTTTAATTATTTTTGTTGCTTTATAAATCATATTAATCGGTTGGTGATGTTTGCTCCAAAAACATAATCCCACAAAAAACATCCCCAAAGACAAAATCCCCAAGTGAAAATCGAGCAAAGACAAAATCCCCAAGAGAAAATCCGCAAATAAGCAGTGCAAGTAGTGAATCAAGCAATCAAATCGACCGAATTTTTTACTTGATTCACTACTTTCACTGCATTTTTGGGGTTAACATTTATTGGTTTATGTAATAATTATATAATAATTGTCTACATCCCTTTTTTGAAAAAAATAAAAACACAGTGCTTTCTAATCCGATTTACTTTTACTAAGCAAATAAAGAACCAGATTTCGAAATTAAAAAAAAAAACTGTTTATCATAAAATAAAGCAAAATATAAAAACTGTCTATTATAGAAAAAAACAAAATTATTTTGACATTAATCGGGGAATATACGATAAAGACAGGTTGTATGATATCCACTTCAAAACATTTATTTTACTTACTGAATCAAAATGTATAAAATAATAACTAATTTAGTGACTGAATCGCCCTAAGCAAAAAAAAATATATTGGGTATTATTTGAGATTTTGGAGATTTTTGGAGATTTTGGGAAAAAAGAAAGTATATTGGGGACTTTGTCCATAGGGCTTATTTCCCCAAGGGGATCTTGTCTTGTTTATTATTCTTGGGGCGATTTCGTCCGATGGAGATTTTGTTTTTCCGGATTTCAGGTGGCTCCGGATTCCAGGTGGCTCCCTTGTCTTCATCCTTCTTTTTTGATAAAATAAAAACTCTGTGCTTTCTAATCCGTTTTACTTTTATTAAGCAAACAAAGAACCTGATTTCGAAATAAAAAAAATAAAGATTATCATAAAATAAATCAAAATATAAGAACTGTCCATTCTAGAAAAAAAAAACAACATTTTTTGACATTAATCAGGGAATAGATGATAAAGACAGGGTTTATGATATCCATTTCAAAAAAATTATTTTACTTACTGAATTAAAATGTATCAAATAATAACTAATTTATTAACTCAATCGCCCTAAGCCCAAAAAGATATATTGGATATTATTTGAGATTTTGGCAAAAAAGAAAGTATATAGGGCTTCCCAATTGGGATTTTGTCTTGTTGGATATTTTTTTTTGAGGATTTCGGCCGATGGAGATTTCGTTTTTGGTTGATTTCAGATGGCTCCCTATTGATAAGTATAGGTGGGGGCGCTCTTCCACTTTCAGTAAAAGTTAAGGATAAAGTTAGCTTATTCGTGCGAACGAAACTGCCAGATCAAAGATATTTTGATAAAAGTTGTTTGAGTGGCTCTGTGTCAGCTGCTGTCAAATTGCCTAAAAAATGATCTAATTATAACGTGAGCAGCGCCACCTACCAAAGCTCTGAAATTGGTATAGCAATAAGCATTTAAGGAGCAATTCAGTTAATACCTATTATAGTTATAGTGTATATATATATCAGATATCTCTTGCTAATATTAGAGAGTTACACGCGGGCTCCATTAGCGATAAATATAAAAGCAAACGCAATAGCATGAGCAGAAAGTAGGTAGCAAAAGGACAGACAAATTTTCTTCTGTGGGCATTTTATAGCATACTCCTTTAGTTACTGAAGAACGTCGAAGGCAACTGATGCTGGTAGAAACAATAACAACAAATAATATTTGGAAACGCCATAACAAAATGAGAGTTCTCCTTGCGATAAAGCAAGCGATGAACAGTAAGCGATGAAAGCAAACGCATTCCATGAAAATATAGCTGCGATTTCGATCTCCATTTGCAATACTGAAAGCATGCTTTATCGCTAATGGAGATCGCATATTATCTGAGGCCTTATATTTGCGTTTGATCTTCTGAAAGGTAAAATTGAGTCAATTTATCTGTGTTCCAAAGTGTCAGTAGTAACCCAAAATATTCGAGTCTTGAGACACACCAAATTTTTAAATGAAAGATCATCAACGACTAATTAATTATGCATCTCCTTTAATCGGTGTTCGAGAGCTTTTAATCAGTACTGTGACTTATTTGATATAACAATGAGCAGAAACTGTTTTAAGAACAAAATATTAGCACGAATGATAGTTGAACAATCTTCGTGAGGTTTCGAAATTAAATGTTAATTTTATCCTTTTGGTAATCTAAAAATGGTAATGGTAATTGTAAATTTTAAATCAATCAAGCAGGAAAATTCTTTTTTTGTATTATTATATATATTTTTGTGATTTATAAGTTATGTTGTCTTATTTTTGGCAAAATCAAATAAAACTAAAGAAACTAAAACTAGTAGTAAAATAAGGGGTCCCTAGCAGTAAGTGTGTGTGTGTTATCGATAAAGTACTTATATAAGACTTGCAAGATATAAACTGTCGAATTCCATTTATTTCTTTTAAAAAATCTCATTTTGGTTATACCAAAAATTGGAAATTTAGAGATTTAATTTCAGCTTGACACTGAAATTCGTGTCAAACCAGAATTTTACGATTCCACGTAATTTTATAAAAGAGGACGTAATCGTTTTTTTTCAGTGCTTATTTGTGTGACGTTAATAATTTTTACCAAAACACGACTATTGATTCCAATTACGAAATTTGCATCAAACATGTGTGCTGTCATATGTTGATCTTTTGGCTTAATGTCATCCTTTTCGGTGGTAACTTTTCGAAACTATAAGATTATTATTACGGTGGTATTTAAACTAAATAAATCTATTCTTAACAGGCTTAGATAAAAAGGTCCTTCTGCCAATATTTTATGTAATTCATTTCTAATTAACTTCTCTACTCCAACTCGCATTCTTTTAACTGCATATAAACGAAGTTCATAAAATACTTATTAGTTAAATAATAAATGCTAACATTTTTGCAAGGAAACATTATGCGAACATACTTCTCCATTAGCACAACATCTGTTTTATTGAAAAAAACGTCAAATACAAAATAATTTCCAAATCTATATTTACGACCACACAGATTTGGAAAATTCAACTTTTTTTATTTCTTACTGCTTCATTCCATTTTATTTGGATTTTTTAATTCAAGTTTTGGATTTGTTATATGCCTTAGGTTAGTTGGGTTAACATGGCCCTCCGGAAAACAACTGACCCACTTTGACCTTAGATAGGTCCATTTTGATACCACATGAATAGATATTAACCCTTTAATTAAACCAATTTGAGCCTCTAATGAAGCGGTGTAACCGGTGCATCTCAATTTGCTTAGGATCACTGGTGTCGTCGAAAAAGTGCAATCTACGTCCTTGGGGGAGAGCAGGACATGAGCATAGAAGATGTGAGATAGTTACCTTTTCATCCTCGTCCATACAGCTTCTGCAAAAGTCATTGGAGAAAACGCCCAGTCTTTTGGCGTGTCTACCAATTAAACAGTGTCCAGTAACGTTACATATTACGGAGCCAAGATGGTTCCTGCTCAAAGAAAGTAGACCTTTTGAGCGTCTTGGGTCTATTGCTGGCCAGATTTGTCTAGTAGCCAGGCATCAAGACTTTAATCTGAAGAAATAGAAACAAATCAAATGTTGATTTTTTGCATTGCATTTAATTACTTGACACATGTTAACAAACAGCAATATAAAATATAAAAAATCAGGCCGCTAGGGATCGTTTTTCTTTGTTTTGTTTCATTTTGAAAATAATGCAATTATCTTGGAATTTTTCTGGATATAGTACAATGAATTGGCTTGAACATACTGCATCATTAAAATAATAGTTCAATTGTACTAGGAAACTTTATAATTTAAGCAATTTTTGTTCCCAAAAGGAACTTCTTATGATTTATTTTGGGATTGTACATTCTAAAATTCAGTATGGTTTTACATATTGGGGAGCTACAGTCATCAAAAAAATTAATCCCATATTCATTGCCCAGAAACACATTATACATATTATTTACAAGCAAGGTAGCTTAGGTTTATTGCATCAGTTGAACGTTCTTCCTCTAAGATATCTTTACTTCTATTTATAAAGTCTTAATGTTTTTGTTCTTAAAAATTGGTAGAAAGTGGTTTTCTTTCTCTCAAAGAATTACGTACTGACACCAATTTACAAAAAATACGACCTTTTCTAATGTAATACAATCATGGCTTTTTAACCTTGATTACATGGAAATCGAAAATGTTTTAAAATTTCAAAGGCAACATATCTGCTTTTTTCACTGAGAATTTCAAAACCCAAATTTACTTTATTTATTTAGTTATTTCTTATTTTTATTTTAAAGCTATTAATGGATCATTCGTTACTAGTCCTGGATTAAGCTAGGCTAAAGAATATTTCCTTTTATTCTTTTTTTTTTTTTTTGCTATGTCGAATGAGTTATGAAGAATGTTGTCTTAAATTCTCGTTTTTTTTATTATTCTCACTTCTAACACTGCTCTTATTTATAATATTTTAAAAAAAAGTGTACATACTCCTAGCTTAATAAGAAATAATAAATAAAAAATCAATCAATCACAAAAAAAACAAATACTTCGATGATTAACTTGTTTATAGATAATTATAGCAAAATCCTCTTTTTAACTTAGCATAGGTATCATACTAAAAGTGCTTAAGCATCGTACTAATAATCATTTAAAATTATGCGCCATACTCGTGTTTTATGTGAGTTTGATTAATCTTTCATTTTATACCACAAATGAGCATGAAAATGAGCCTTTTTAAACATTCACTTATTGAATTCACGTGGACAAAGAGTCAAATACCCAACCATTATTTGATTTGAATAAATTAACGTTTACCTTTGTAAATCATCTTATCAAATAAGATACAATTTATTGCCTAGACACCCACAAACAAGAAAAAACATGAAGTTATGTCAAAAGCCCAATACCTTCATAATTTCTGAACCTAAACCATCCAGCCAGCGTTCGTGTGGTCTTTATTTCTAACCTCACTTACCCTATGTCCGGGCAATGCGATGCTGCAAATATATACATACGTAGGTATATAAGTTATGAATAACATTACCAAACACACGCTATCAAGCCACAGGTGCGGCTGGTCCAGGTTGCTACTTCAGCTCCAGGTTAAAATTTACCGCACCTCCAAAGTCTATTCTAGAAAGATGCTTATGATGATGATGAGCCGAACACCAAAACAACAACCTAACCAACCGACGACACTTAACGACACCTTAAAGAGGATGCCCTCAGCATGTACCTCTTACCATCAGAGAGTTCCTATAAACGTTTCCAGTCCATATCCATATCCATGATGCACACACTTTCGAATGCGACTTGAAATGAAAAATTAAAAACTAAACATCCTAAAGGTAGACAAAAAAAATAATAAAAAAAAAAAAACGAAAAGAATCTTAATAATAATAAAACCAAAGTGACAGAGAATTAATACCACCACAGTGCAACATATGGCTCTTCCTATACATTGCTTTGGCTTTGTGTGGCATGATGATGGTCACGGTTGGTCTCGAGTCTTGTAGGCGATATCCTCAGCTATATTGTGCATGCGACGCAACGCGACGTTGGATTGGGGTATCCAATAGATTCCTTCTCTGATCGGTGTGTTTAATATTAAATTTTATTTAATTTATTTAATTCGAACGGAAGAGATAGGGACGTGTGTGAGAAAATGCGACTTGTGGCCAAGTGTGATATGGTGGGTGTCATATAACAGCTCAAGGTATTATTTCTACACTTCTCTACCTGACCAATGCGTTTTACATATGATTTTTTTATTATTCCGATCTTTATTCATTTCTTTCTTAATTCTCCTTCTTCACAACACCACTAGGAATCTTCTTGGGCCCATCTATAACCATAGCCCATTAAATAGTTTATAGAGGAGAAAGATCAATCGGATAATACGATGAGACAAGTGACTAATTGGACAGTTACACTGTCAAGGCGGGTGGTATAAGGCTTTCAAAAATAATATAAGGGTGAGCCGGGGTAGGGGTGGAATACACATACATATACGGGCTCCTGTTTATCGAATCGAGGATTTTGACAGAAGCAGTGGTTTTATGAGCATATCTGTCAAAACACTTTGTTGGGTATAGTTTGATAGATAAGTAGGTATAAGCTTGTAACGTGAAAAGAAGGAATTTGAGAAAAAGGGAGAAGTAATTACATACCTTCGCAAGTAATTGGGCTTTTATGATTACATCTTTTTTTAGATTGTGCAAGTGAAAACTAAAAAACCTGTTCAAAGATTTAATCGCGTAAATACCAATTTGAGATGGTGCCAATGGTCCCCGTCGCCCGATTTATCGTTGATGTCATCATAGAGGTTTTTTCACCTCCGCACCGGCCGGCGTGAAGCACTAAAATTTCACAAGAACATAATGAGATATAGTTAATTACATTTGTTGTTTTTTATTTTCCAATCACACCTTCGCCAAACAAACGACGACGACAACGGATGCCTCGCCGCACTGCCCGGCCTGCCGGACGGATCGGTGTTAAGTGTTAAGTCGGGCTTTGCCTTTCTGAGTCATTATTCCCTTGGGTTTTTGGTTTAACTGAACTGTGGTGGCAGACTGACAGACAGACGAAATTTCGTATAGGTAAGGTAGGTATCCGCACTTAAAAGCAGTTTTTGAAATTCCAAAATCTTTTTGTCGTCTCCAACATCTTTTTGTCGTCTTCGTCGTTGTCGATGTCGTTGTCGTTGTTGTCGTCGTCATCATGCGGTCATCGTAGTGGATGATTCTTTTAGTCCTACCTTCTCTGATGGTTTAACCATCAACTTATCGTGAGCCCTGGGTCTGTGGCCTTTAAAATCTCCGGTAAAGATTCAATCAATAAGCCGACCGGCTCAGGCCTTCAGGTGATATTAAAAAACTAAATATATGACTTCATATGATGCCTTGCCCGTTGTATGTATATCTATGAGTGTAGGCGTTAAATATTGAAGAAACCTGTAAATAATCAATTAATTAGGAATTTTTTTTTGTAACGTCTGGCCTTTTGTCATAATCTTTTTTTTTACGTTCTGTCCGATGATGGTCGTTTCAGTCGTGTGTTGTAGGGATTTTTAGTACCTTAGAATTAAGAAAATATATTCTTTGGTATTCGAAAAAAACGATTAAGTAGCTGATGATTTGGTTTACACATCATCATACAAATTATAAAGAATTCTAAATGCGTTTCTATGGTAATTTCGTGTGCTTTTCATAGACTCAAATGTTCAAAAAAGATTATCAAAATTCAGATATTTTTTTATATATTGTATTTAATTTAATTTTTGTTTAAATAAAAAAAAACAAAAATACTTAATTGTGGCACATATTCAGATATACTTGTTTTATATCTTAAGACCTCTCTGTCATTAATTCATGAATTCAAGAATTTTGTAAGCAAAACAGCTTAACAAAAATCCATATTCAACAACAACCTACGCTTTTTTCTTTTAGTCTGTTTTATTAATATTTTCTCTGTTAATTAAGTATAAAAAAATATACTCGTATATAAAAGTTATTTATTAATACAAGTATGATTAGCATATTACCATTTTAAAAGGCTTGGTCGTCAGTTTTTTGTTTAATGTATTCTATTTTAAAAATTAAGGGTACCTACACTGTTAAAATTATTAAAACAAATTTGTTGGGGAATTTTTTTCGTATACAGAAAATTCTTAATAGAAACGGCTAAATATATATTTTAAGGTTGTTTTTTTCACTTAATTGTTTATATACAAGACTGCTTTAATTTTTTTCTAAAAAAAATTGGTATGACAATTTTAAATGTTTAATAATATGAACTTAAAAACAAAATTTCACAAAAAACTATCAACCTCTCTTCGACTCATTGAAGTTAAAAAAAGTGTTTTTTTTTTAATACAAAAAATATTTTTCGAAATTGCAGCATTATTTAAAATTCAAAGGATATCCTATATACAAATTTTGATCGAAATTCTGAAAAAATCGAAAATGGTTATTTGTGTACCTAACCATTTTTTTGGTTATTTGATTTTTTATGGAGATCCTACAAAGTGTAAGCAGTATTGCAAACCAAAAATTAAAAAAAATCTTTTTGAAATTAAAAAACGATAATTTTTTTTTTGAAAACTCAGTATTTCGAAACCGATTTAATGGATATATTCGAAACTTTGTATTTAGTAGTTTTTTGCCATTGCCTTGAAAACGTGAAAAAAATTATTTTCTTAAAACTAAAAACAAAGGTACCAAACCCTACATAAAAGTCTATATAATACTTTATATTTAAATTTAAATTAAAAAATATGTTTTCGATTTTTAAGAAGCAGATACAATTTTTTTTTTTTTGAAAAATCGATTTTTCAAAAACGAGTTATTGAATTGGTTTGAAATTAAAATTGTAAGGGTACATGCCTATATTAATAATTTCCTTAAATTGGCATTTCAATTTGAAATTTGTATGCATAGAAGAATTATAAAAAAAAAAAACAGCTCCAACGATCTTCGAATTATTTGTGTGATATATTCATATTTGTACAAGAATTCGTATGACATTTTTTTCCCTCATCCTATAACAACTAGTAACTATGTAGTAGTAAATACATATATAAATAGGTAATCAATTAAATAAATTAATAACTTAACATATAAATAAATAAATTAATGAACACAAAGAACAAAAAACTAAAACTCGAAGCTAACGCAATAAATATTTGCAAATAACTATCAAAGATTATGTATTGAGTAGATTTATTCTCAGAAATATTACAGCGTTATTTAAGTCTGATGAAAGCAATACTCATTTTCTATAACGTGTTTTGTATAATGATGGTTAAGTGTAAGCTTTGTATCAAGGTGAACTCTAAGATACCTTAAGGATTGCACGACCTACTCTATCGCGTTACCATTAATATAATATGCAGCTGATTATTGGGAAGAAACCAAGGTTTCTTTTCGTGTGTTAAAAAGGTGGTTTGCATTTTCAGAACATTCAGCTTAATTTTCCAATTGTTATAATATTTTTCTATTATCTTTTTTTTTTTTTTTTATAATCTACACGCGCTCAAGGGATTATGAATACCCTTTAAATGTTTCAACACAGCGCGAGCGTGAGGGTGAGGTTAAGGAAGAAAAAGAATGATAGGAAAGATGTGTGGCGTGATATTCGGAGACTGTAGGTGGTTGTTGTGTCAGATTTTATCTCCAGGGATGGCGGCTGAACTAATGCGGAGAAATTTCCGTGTCTTATTTATCGATGTCCCTTATAATTCGCATTAATTTTTTATCCTTTTGTCATATTTTATCGGTATACTAGTTTTGCTCAATCACATGTTGTTAGTGTTATGCCTAAACAGCATGTAATGAGTAAACCAGCAACTCATTGTATGACAATTATTTTTAGAATTGGTTTTAATGGAAAATAAGAAGACATATACTACGGCAGGGATCGAACCTGTGACCATGAGGTTGACAGGCGAACACACAACTATCGCGCCACGGCCACCCCTGAATTACATATTTTAGATTTAGAATTTTTAGAGCAAATTTATGCGACGGAAACAGTACAGTGCCATCAGAAAATATTGCTGCTTCACATTGCCGGAGTTTAGAAAAATCGGAAGTGTAAGGATTTAAGAATACTGGACCAAGGACTGACCCTTGGGGCACACCAGAAGAAAACATGTAAGAAACACCACGATTAAAATAAACATGAAAACATCTATGGGATAAGAAATTCTCCATGATTTTACACCAATAAAAAAGAAATTTAAACTGTATCATTTTATGAATTATTCCATTATGCCAGACGGAATCAAAGGCCTTTTCAATACCTATCAATACCATTCCCTTGACTGTCCGTGTAAACTAAGTTTTCAAACATGATATTCTTACCTGATGCGATGTACTGTGATGGCGTCGAAGCCCAAATTATATATCAGGAACATTTCTTTTTTCGAAACAAAATTAAAATTTGTTACTTTTAAAGTTTTTCATACACTGCTAAGTAATACATGTTGCTTGGTTTATAGCTTTAAGCTTTATATGGAGTTTTTCCAGCTTTTAGGACAGAAACAACCTTTTTTTTCAACCCTTATGGAAATATATTGGTCTAAGGCATGCTTTAAATAAAAATGTTAGATAACTAATTTCATTTTTAATTTAACTAAAAGACCTAAGGTCTTTTACATGTAACCCTGAATTGTACGGCACTAGTTTGGCACAGTGGATTTTAGAACCAGGTATTGACTGTCTCATTTTAACCATTAGGGGCATCCAATTAAAATTGGAGGTATAGAAAAGAACGCTCCTAGCGTGGGGATCGTACCCATACGCCTAAGTTAGCAATCAAGCACTTTATCCAGTGCGCCATTGCCACCCATTTATTTTTAATATTTATTTTTATTTTGTCTAGACCTCCTGTTTTCGCATTTTTTGGCTGTTCAGTAATTTTTTATGTTTCTTTCTATTACAAGAACATTTTGAGCATTCAACTAGGTACCTATCTACAAATGTTTATTTAAATCTAAGTTATGGATTTTAGCTATGTGAGCTGGGAGAATAAAATATATGTACATACATATAGAGATGGAAACTAAGTGTGTAAACATGTACATATAATAATGAAAATGAGGGATGTAGGTGGGTAGGCAGATATGCATATAACTTTATAATTTAGGTGCACTATGCAAACATAAGATTCATGTCATTCATAGACATATATATGTATATATAAATGGATGAGGGCTTCCAATGTATTTAGTAATCAGTAGGCTCAAATTCGTAAAAAGTGAATAATAATAAGGTAGAAATAAATGGATAATACACATACTTAAATGTTTTTAAACTGCTTAGTCGTTATAGTTTGAGAAAAAACAAAGCTGCCAGTTGAATTCATGATTAAATAAAAATATATCAAAAAAAATTTCAAAAATCGTTGGAGCGGTTTTTTAATAAATTAATTTTGTATGTATAAAATTTTGAAAACATTTTTAGAAAAAAAAACATTAAACGCCATTTTGAAGATATTATTAATATACATACAAAATTAAAATTTCAAAAAAAATTCTGCGACTGGTTTTTGAAAAATCGATTTTTCAAAAAAAAAAATTTCATTTATTTTTTCAAAAATCGAAAAACTATTTTTTTGGAAATTTTCGTATGCAGTTTTATTAAAAATTTTAGGCACCATTTGCTTAAAAAAATATTTTAATCGGTTCATCCAATGTTGAGAAAGTCGAAAATATAAAAAGTGGTTCTATGGGAAGTACCGTTTATAAGTACGCAAAAAAAATATTTTTATGTTTAAAAGTGGACTGTACTAATTTAGGAACACACACATTTAAAAAAAAATCTTGGAGCCGTTTTCGAGAAATAATTTTTTTTTTCTTAACGGTTTTTTTTAACATTTGTATGGGAGGTACCGTTGTTTTTTATCTTAGGAATATAGTTTTTTTAACTGTTCAAGATAATGTATCAAAAACCTACCAAATACAAAGTTTCGCAAAAATCCATTAAGTCGTTTTCGAAATTTTGAGTTTTCAACAAAAAAAAAAGTTTTTTTTTTAATTTCCAAAAAAAATTATTTTTGAAAAATTTTGGTTTACAATAGTGTTTAAACTTTCCATGAGCTTCTGCGCAAAAAATTTCAAAAAAATCAAATTAACCGTTTTCCAGAAAATCGAAAACCAAAAAAATGGTATTACAAGAGGTACCAAAAGTAACAATTTTTTTCCAAAACAAAAATTACTAAAGGTTCCATTTTGCTTCATTAATGTACTGATTTTTTTTTATAAAAATCGTTATAGCCGTTTTCGAGAAAAATAAGTTTTTTATTTTTGGCCAGAAAAAAATGTATGGGAGCTACTGTTATTTGTCGTCTTAAAAAAAATGAAAAAAACGTGTGGGCATATTACCGAACAAACAATATATACCAAGTTTGAAGCAAATCCATCCAACCGTTTAGGCTGCAGACTCGCGGACACACAGACAGGCAGACAGACAGACGGAATTGGCTGACCCACTTTTTTGGTGTCCTCTTTGATCGTAATGTCATGTTTGATTAGTTAGATTTTTTTTGCACGAATCCATAACTTGCCTTATAGTATCTATAATCGGAAGTAAAAAAATTCACCAAATAAATTTGTTTTCTCTAAATCAGTGAAAAAGTAGTTGATGGCTCGTTCAAAATGGTATTTTTCGATTTTTGATCTGTACTAACTTTACAATATTCCAGAATGGTTTAGCATTCTTATCTTGAGGACGCCCAATTTTGAGTTCCATTTTTCATTACGATTAATGTATGATTAATCTGTAGTGAGTAAAATGGGAAACCATTATTCGAGAAAACGGTTGACGATATTTCTTTAACAAATAAACAATCGAAAAAATTTAGTACTCGCAGATACCCGTGCGTTGCTACGGCTTTTCTACACCTCGGTACAGTGAAACCCGCTTAAGTGAAACTCGCTTAAGTGAAAAACCCGCTTACCTGAAAACATTCACAAATCCCCGTGTATATTTACATACAAACTACCTCGTCTAACGGAAAACTTGCTTTAGTGAAAAACCCACATAACTGAAAAACAAAATTCCTTTAAATTTTCTATTTTTCTATAGAAAACAACTCAGTTAAGTGAAAAACTAAAAATCGAAAAAATCGGGTGCTGAATTGTTTCATTTTTGTATCCGTTCACCTCCTTCTTCCACCACTTCCGCATTCATGACATATGTAAATGATAAGTTTTAAATAAAAAGGGAAAACCCCGCAATTTCCATTTACTTACATACGGTGTTGTTTTTGTAACACTAAATGCATCTGTGAATACGAGAAACTGAACTCAAAGCAGCGTTGGTTGGGTACAAATTCGTTTTGTTTATTAATAAATTATTTGTTTGTTAATACTCCTGTTTTTTATTTAGATAAACCAAATTTATTTATAAAAGCAATTGGTAAACATTTAACACAGGTTGTTTTTCAGCTGTTAAAGTTCAATATATGTAGTAAAAATTGTAATGTGTTACGTGACACGAAGTCTGCCTTACTGAAATATTTTTTCAGTTGTCCGAAACCCGTTTAAGTAAAATATATTTTTCACTTATCCGAGATCCGCTTAACTGAAATTTCTTTTCAGTTATCCGAGGTCTGCTTAAGTGAAAAAACTGATTTTTCGTCGTTTCGCTTAAGCGGGTTTCACTGTAACAGTTTTATTTTTGATAAACGGTACTCTTCTTCTTTACTCTAACTCTGATAATATGTGTACAAAATTACATGATGATCGGTCGAGTAGGTAAGTAGTTTGTTAGTTGAAAAAATCTTAAGTCATTAAACAATTTATGCGTCTCCGACAGATAATTTAATTTTACATTGGCACCTGAAGATGTTTCAGTACACAAGAAAACGTTTATGTAAGTGCTTGCAAACATAATGAAAATATAGCTGCGCCCCGATGTTGTTGTTTGGATCATCCATCCATGCGTTCACATTTATAATATTAGTAAGATATATCACCCATATATTTCTATTTAATTTATATTTAATTTGTTCCCAGGCTTGCCTTAACTAATGGGGTTTTTCGTTTGGTAACAAAAATCAATTTATTTTTGAGTTAGATCTGTCAAAAATATGATTTTAACAATTTTTGCCTTCGATTGGCTAAAAAATTGATTTATTTCTTGATTTTAAATCAATTTAAATATCAACTTCGAAATGGAGACGGTCTTAAATATACGAGACAATGCTCGGAGATTAAGAAGAACCAAGCCTCATGAGCTGATGGTCTAAAAGCTATGGAAGGTGTTATAACATTAAAATTCCCCCAATGCGATGTACATATAAATTACACAAACAAAAAAAACAAAAAAATTGAAGATGTGGATTTTTCGGCAGATGTACCACTATATTACTAACACCACTATATGAATCATTATTGACAGCCATCAATTTGACAAGGCAGCTGATACGGCTAGCTAGCTGGTTCACACACACAAATATACACCTATAATATAGCTAAAGCACATAAAAATCAATCTGAAAACGTATTCGATTCGTTACGAAAAAATTAACCAAACGTATACCCATACATTTCATACACCATGTTTTTATTATCTAAAAAATCACGTGACTATTATGTATGTATATTACACATATAGATATATATATATAAAGTTACAACGACACCTACCTAATGATAACTAGACTATGCGTCATGCAAAAAGATGAGTTCAAGCTCTTTACTCACTTTTCTGAGAACTTTATTAGAGTGGTATACAAACAAATATGCAGAGACCGAGATCGATCTCTAGCTGTGAGCTTGAACTCAAAGTGTTGAGATCCATCTCTCGACGAAAGCTCTATGTGAGAAAGTTTTTAGTTTTGATATGCAAAAAGATGAGAAAACGCTCGATTGCATGAGATCGATATCACGAATTGTTAAACATGGGTTTTTTCTTACTCAGTTTTTTTTTGTTTATAACTTTGCACGCGCTCAAGGGATTACGAATACCCTTTATATGTTTTTCTTAACACAGCGCGGGGATCCGGTGGAAAAAGAGAAAGAAGGATAGGAAAGATGTGTGGCGTGATGTTCTGAGACTAGAACTGGTTGTTGTCTCAGATTTATCTCCAGGGATGGCGGCTGAACTAATGCGTAGAGAATTACCGTGTCTTATGTATTTATGTCCCTTAGTCCCTTATAATTCGCATTATTTTATTTGTGTCGTTGTCATATTTCATGGTTATGATATGTTATACCTTAACAGCATGTAATGAGCAAAGCAGCAACTTATTTTATGACAATTTTTAGAATTAATTTTTAATGGAATATAAGAAGACATAGACAACGGCAGGAATCGAACCCGGAACCACGAGGTTGACAGGCGAGCACAGAACTATCGCGCCACGGCCACCCCCAATTATTATAAACAATTATCAAAATGGCCGAGTTTCTGAATAATGTTGTTACAAATCATGCGTATAAAAATAGCAGATGTCCAATTGGTGAAGATTTTCGAAAATTGTATAGATGTATTGAAACTGGTGACACATGAGTTTGTGGACCCAACCATGGAAAAATCCGGTGGTGCTTTGACTCATTAATAAGTAATTAATATATAAATAATACTAAATTAATAAATTTTCGGGATTCTGGGTTTTCGGGATTTTGGATTTTCGGGATTCAGAATTTCGGGATTGTCTCCGTCTCCCTTAGCAAAGCATCTCTTTTTCTTGACCCTAAAACTGATAACTGAGACTTCTCCAGTAAAACTGTATTTAGTGTCAGTTCTTTTACTAAAATTTACTAAGTTGGTCAGCATTATTATTTACATTTTTTTCCTTTTTGTACTTCGACTAACCGCACAGAAACTACTGTTTTAACTAGTGCAATTGCACACAAAGAGCTTTGAGATCGTTCTCATATCACTGAGACAGAACTGTAGAGTGAACTCGTTTTTTTTTTTGCATATAAAACTGAGTCCGAGTCTGAGTCTGCTCGATCTATCTCACATGCGAGTTCAAGCTCCTCAGCTTTGATACGACCGTTCTACTAACAGCGTCAATCTTAAGCTATATTAAAGTTGTAAGCTACAAGATCAATTTCGAAAAATCCATTTTATATAGAACATAGGGGCCTGTTGTTGGCCTATTTTGGAAGTAATGCAAATATTTTTCTCAGTGTAGACTAGAAAAGTGTTTCCTTTGAATGAACTTCTCAATCTTTCACATTCGAATTCGATGCATATTCATAAGGCTACCAAACCGTATATCTGAGTACATTGTCATCTGCCCACACCCACTTCGACGACTGTTTTTCATCTTCTTCCTTCTTTTTCGTTTGCTTATTGTTGTAAGACGCTATCTTCGGCTTCAGATATGGCCTCGAATATTCAACCATACAACGCTATATCTTGCGGTCTAATGTGTGCTGTTGTTGCGGTCCCGGTTATTTGTCTATTTTATTATATGTTAAATTATTAATTCATTTTGTGACCTTTTTGTATGTGTGTGATATGTTGCTGAGTGTTATGTTATCTCGTTTCTCTTGTGTCTTTCAACACAGCTAAAGATAATCAAAATAGTTGCGTGTCTTGTGCGATATTTCTGGAAATTGTTTTTGTGGGTACCTAGCTCCAAACAAACAAACAAAGCGCACAGCTTAAGGAACCTCTACAGATTGCAGAGGTACGAGGAGGTATTAGCTTTTTGATAAACAAAAAAAAAAAAAAAAAAAACACAATCACAATCAAAACCAATGCAAATGATGTGGGATGGAATTTTTATATTTATGGAGGGCATGCTTCTGCACATAATTATGTATATGACAAAAAATTTCTTTTTTATACATGTAGATACATTAGTTTCTTGATATTTAAAACCACTATTAAGGTTTTTTAATTTACGTAAAATCTTAAATACAACAATATGAGTATGTGTGGGTGTTAAGCCACAAAAAAAATCTAATTATTCCCTTACCTTAAAAAAATATCAGTAGGTAGGTACATTCCGGTCATTTTGCCGTGCCAGAATGGGTGTGATTCCTTTGGATAAATTACAGCATGCAAGTATTCCGTGGAATTGGAACTGTTGATTTTGTTTTGTTGATGTTCGGAATTTGAACAAAAAAAAAAAAAACAAAAAAAGCATACGAATATTTGCTGTGGTATTTTTTGAAGCCGAATTGAAATAACCAAAGATAAGGAGATGATTATGAAATACATATAGGTACCTAACTAGTTAATTATTTGTGTTGCGTTTTTATGTTAATGAAATCCACTGCGACGTGTTTTGTTTATGGTTTTAAGGCAAAACCTAATTCTGATCATTTGATTTTTGTTGTACGTAGTTAGGTATATGGATTTTAGATGAAGGAACGTTAAAGTTCAACTGATAAATTGTTGTCAAATTATCAACACTATGGCTAAAAATTTTAAACAACCCATTGTTAAGGGCTTAACATTTTACTAGTTAGCAATTTCCTAAGTGCTTATTGATTGAATAACTATTTCAAAATTTTTAAACCTTTTCTAAACTAATAAATTGCCAATTAAGCAGAAAGCTGAGCATTTGTAGGGTTTTAATTTTGATGAACACAATTATTGTTGTTATGCGTTGTAAATTAATTATATGTTGATGAAAACCCAACATGTGCTCTAAAAAGGGGGAGAGTACGATAACTTTGGCGCCAAGATATAATAACGGTTTTTGGTAGAGGGGCTTAATACAAGCATTTTTTACTATGGGAGGGGGGGTCTATCTCCCCTCGTTTAGGTGGAAGGGGCAATTTTATAAAAAATTACTTAAAATTTTAAAAAAATATTAAAAAAGAACGGCAACACTTACCGTTATAAATTATACCTTTTTCAAAAGTCAGAACTCTACAATTTATAATAAATTTTAAGTAAAGTTGTTTCAGTCAATAGTTTTTGAAATAATTGACTTCAAAGTCAAAATTTATGAAAAAAAAGTTACAAAAATCAATTTGAATATTATTTTTCTCATGATTATGGATATCGATAAAAAAATAATTTATGTAGTTAACTGCTCCAATTATTTTTTTATTAAACACAGAAAACTACTTCTTTTTATGTCTTCTAGTTTTTAAGATATGTAATTGAAAAATAGTAAAACTATACTTGTTCCTTAAACCCAAAAGATTCTTTAATTTTAAAGAAACTTTGCATATAATAAAATTTTCACCCTCCCCAAAGCCTATAGTGAGCCCCAGCAGGGGGGTTGCAGGGGGGTAGCATGCCCCCCTTAGGCATCTAACTGTTTGCATCGTAAATTTCATATATACCTTTGTGATTTTATTACAGTTAATGCGGTTATTTACCAACCGAACTTTGCACTTTTTGAATTTTCCACGGTCATTAAAATATCACAACACAGAGGTGGAGTAGACGTTTTGGAGGGAATTAACCCGATTTCTTCTAAAAACGGGATACTTTTTTCGTTTGTTGACACCAAATCCCCAAACGAACAAAAAATCGAAAAATTATTTAATTTTGGGTGAAGAAGTGGATGCTTAGCCGCCATTCTTAAAAAGGAAACACTACTCTTTCAAACGTAAAATGAAGAATGGCTTTGGTAAACAATAACCTGCACCAAACCTGTATAAAAATAACGGTACAAACATCGAATTATTGTCTTGTTTTTTATGAGCTAACTATATACATACTTTTTACTGTGGCTGCATTATATGTGTGTACATAGTTATATGCATATCTATGTATGACACAAACATATGTGCATATTAAGAAACTATGAGAATTTGCTGCCGTTGTGTTGTCGTAAAGGTAATGCAAATTTTTTTATAATGCAATAAATTTTCATGCTCAAATATATTAAATGTTTAAGTTTTGGCCAAGTACCTAACCGGATATTTAGAAAAAAGAGATTGAAATGGACATGACATATGTACATACGTTTATGTATATAATATCAATTATTTTTTTTAATCCAGATGCTTTACATGCAAAAGAAACTTTACATGCACCCATCTGATACAAAATTATTTTTGTTTGTTTTTCAATTTTCTCGAAAACTAGAAAACATAGAAACGAATAGTTTTCAGTGTTTGATTAAAAAATAATTGGAACAGTTAACTACATCAATTACTTCTTTATTGGTATTTATAATCATGAGAAAAATAATACTCAAAGTGATTTTTTTAACTTTTTTTTCATAAATTTTGAGTTTGAAGTCAATTATTTCAAAAACTATTGACTGAAACAAATTTACTTAAAATTTATTATAAATTATAGAGTTCTGACTTTTGAAAAAGGTGTAATTTATAACGGTAAGTGTTGCCGTTCTTTTTTAATATTTTTTTAAAGATTTTAAGTAATTTTTTATAAAATTGCCCCTCCCGCCTAAACGAGGGGAGAGAGACCCCCCCTCCCATATTAAAAAATGCTTGTATTAAGCCCCTCTACCAAAAACCGTTATTATATCTTGGCGCCAAAGTTATCGTACTCTCCCAATCTAATGTAATAAAATTTGCTTTGTCAATAAATTTCATTGTTTGCAAATGGTCATTATAGATTTTTCCTATTGTTTATATGTAGAAACCAAATTATTTCAATTTCATTTTCTTATGGATCTGTACAATGTGAAAATAGTTCATATAGTAGTACAGCTAATATAACTACCTATTACGTTAGCAAACTTTAATTTAAAAATAAATAAATAGGTAATAACTAAATGTAAATATATATAAATACATTTTTTATTTTTTTTTATTTATTTATTAAAAATATTATATTAATATTATTTTTTAAGAGCAGGAGCAGCAAAGGCATATGGTTATACAATGATATTAATGTTAATTAGTATTTATTTTAGTTTGTTTATATTATTTTGGGGTGACTGTTGTTTCGTTTTTTTTTCACTTCGAATTTCGTTGTTTCCCCCTTTCTTACATCGATTTCTGTTTACTTCGTTTATATTTAGTTCGTTTTTGTATCACTTTGTTTGTAATTCATTTCGCCCTACGATCACTTCGCAATTCTTTCTTTCCCTTTTTACTCGTTTTGCATTTCCGTTAAAAGTGCAATGAGTTATATAGGTCAAGGTTATCTCACCAAAGGTTTATTTTGCATTTTGTTTGCTATTAGATCTATTGTCATTGGCGTCTAATATAAAACTTTATTAGAATGTATGTAAATTAATTTTTTGTTTATATTTTTACTTGCGATATACATAGGTAGGTACTATAGGGCAAGTTTTGCATTTGGAAATAAAATCGAACTCGAAATGTTAATCAAAGTTGACATTTCGATGTTAGAGAACACCAAAAAAGTGGGCCCCGCAATTCCGCCTGACTGTATGTCTGTAAAACGATCTACAGCCGATTTGGTTCAAACTTGGTGCTTAGGCGTCTTAGGTGATTGTCCAAAATAGATTTTTGAATCGTTGTTTTAGACCCAAAAATAACGGTGCTTGCCATACAAATTTGTCTACTATCTTAATTATCTCGAAAACGGCTCTAACGATTTTGATAAAAATTGGTGTGTGTACTACTTTTGGTATGGTCTGCATTTTGGCCGAAATTTTTTTTTAAATATTTTGTTATTAACGGTACCTGCCATACAACCATTTTATTGATTTTGACTTTCTCATAAGCGGCTCAATGATTTTCGATCAAAATTTCATAGCATTTTTTTTTTAGAAATTAAGAATTTTTATATATATAAAAAAATTAAGTAAGAAACGACTTTAAGAATACATTTATCCGTTTCTATTAAGAATCTTTTGCATATAATGTGATCGGACATAGGAGCAGGTACGTGCGATCCAGTCGTACATTTTATTTTAAGTGTTTTTGTTTACAATGAAGGAATTATTTTATTTAAATAAAATATTCAAAATCCCGGTTTATTATGATCTCACTTTTTAAAATCCCGGTTAATTCCGCTTAACCCGATTTGTATTTTGATAAATGTTACACAAAAAACTGTGCATACACCCAAACTCGACCCTACCCCAAATCCTATAATTTGCCCAAGCAGGAGGGTTATAGGGGGCAGCACGCCCCCGCTTACGCACTGTTCGCGTGAATTTTAATCCTTACTTAACTTAAAACGAACTAAGTAAAATACGTTAACTTAAGTAAAAGTTGGAGCCTTAAGCGCAGAGTTTGCGGCAACGTCTCCAAGCTCATTGCCTTTTATCCTCACCTGACCAGGTGTCCAGATGAGTTTAATTTTAGAGCTTGATCTTATTCTAGTATTAACAATTATTTAAAGTACTGAAAGATTATGGCTGCATATTGCCCATTTACAGTTTGTGTTTGTACTACTTTGTTGCTTCAAAAATAGCTAAGGCTTCCATTGTATAGATGGAGGTAAAATTTTGTATGATTCCTCTTATAACTGTGGATCCATCTTCAGTCACAACTGCAAAAGCTGCATTTGTGCCTATAAGCCTATTCTTGCTGATTATTTGTATGTTAGTGCGATTATATTTTTTGTTGCTTTTGGGCAAGAACTAGCTTGCCAATCCGTAATTAAGTTTATTTAACACTAACATTTTTCAAATGTACAAAGAATTAATATGAACATTATTTTTTTTATGAAAGATATTTGTTAATAAAAATGCGCCCGATCAGTTAGAGGTTGAATACAAGAGTGATTTTATTAGAAGTTTATATTTTGACAAAAGAATTACAACGGCGATTAGAATTTACGCAGTCACAAAGAAAACCACCAAGTCAAGTAGACAAGCAAGTTGTTAAGACCCCTAAGAGGTCAAATGCCCAAATACCGAAAGGAAAAGAGGTTTAAGATCAATCAACACAACCAGAGCAAACACCAAAAAAGGTAGTGTAAATACATATGCCCAAACAACGGCTAAAGACATACCTTTACAAAAAGATACTGCTGGTGATCCACTCACGAACTTCTTAAACAAAATCTTTTCGAAAATTGAGGAGCAATTTGGTATAAATGAACTTATATTTGATAGGACAGCTAAACTTGAAAACAGTTTTCGCCCAAAACGCCCTACAAAAAGAAAAACATGATGGAAAAGCTCAAAATAATTATTTTGAATGCCAACGGATTATGGCAAATACTTGGAGAACTAGAAATGTTTATGCATGAGAAAGATATTGATATTTGTTTGATATCGGAAACACATGTCAAGAAACAATCAAATAGTAATATCACAGGTGTACAGGTTAGAACTCAGAATGTTGTACTGAATGTATCTCCCATATACTGTTCTCCACGATGTAAATGAAAAGAATGGATTTATGAACGTGCTAAAGTAACTTAAGAAAAATGTTATACTTGGTGGTGACTTTAATGCGAAGCATAGCTTTTGGGGCTCTAGAGGTATTTCTCAAAACGGTCGAATGCTCTACGAAGCGGGAATGGAAAATAAATACGATTTTCATTTGACTGGCAACCCGACTTACTGGCCGACTGATCCATCGAGAATACCTGACCTTATTAACTTTTCTGTGGTCAAAGGAATACCCTTAAATAAAATTAACATAAGAGAAGGCTTTGATCTCTTCTCAGATCATTCTGCTGTTATTCTCACTATAAGCGAAAATCTTCTTAAGAATGAACAACCACGCAGGCTAACCAATGGGAAACCCAACTGAGAAGGTTTTAAGAAAGATATGGAGGAAAATGTTGAATTAAGGGTGTTACAAACCTGACTTCTTCCTTCGATCGACAGCGCCCCTACACGAATATTCCCGCATGCCAACCCACAACGTACGAAGGAGAGCGACTGAATTTCCGCAATCATGAGCCGCCATGATATAAGAGCCTTCCTTTTGGTTTTTTCTTTTTCTTTTGGCAGCACAAGCACGCGGAGAAAAACCAACTGAAAGACAAAATTTGTAACTCTTCGATTAATTAAATTAATTTACATAATTTCTAAGTCATTTGGACTAAATAAGGTAATGAATTTAAAAGAGTTAAGGTTTTTATTAAAGGTAGTTGCCTAATTGTGGCAACAGTTTAAAAATTGTGTGCTCAGTGCTTGAAGCCATTACGTTACCCAATTGTGGTGAATATTAAAGGAAAACTCTATTCCTACTAAAAATACCATATTTGCCCAAGCGCAGTAGCATAAATAATTAACAGAACCAGCAATCAGCATTTTGCGAAGAAATGCCAACGTCAGACTCTCTGGCCAACGAGGAAGAACACAACTGCAAAGCATGTCCAGCGCCTGACTCAGCATCCGATATGGTACAATGCGATGCCTGTGAGTGCTGGTATCAATATACTTGCGCCGGAGTTAACGAGTCCATCAGTGAAAGAGACTGGATATGCAAATCGTGTTCTACCTCAAATCGCATAGAGGTATCGGGCCACATCGATCAGCCAGCATCGAATGAAAATACTGGTACCGCAATGCCCCGAAGAATATCAAACACCACAACATCATCCACGGCATCAAGAGAATCTTCTAGAAAACGCCACCAACTAGAGCTTCAGCGTCTGGAAGAAGAAAGAAGGATGCAGGAGAAACTTGTTCGCGACTTCCTTAACAAAAAGCACAACATTCTAAATAAGCTGGCAGAAGTATCGTCTGAGGAGGACGAAGAGTATGGTGCGAACGAAAGTAGAAAGGCACCTGACGAGTCCAGGCCTACCACAACTCATCTAGCTACAAATAAAAACGGTTTGGACACCTCATTGATGAAAAGCAACCGCTACAGCAACCGCTAATGCAACCGCTACAGCAACCGCTAATGCAACAGCAACCGCTGCTCCAACCGAAACTACTAACGCCACCTCAACAACAAAACTCTATGGCACTTCATAGTACAGAAACCAATCTAATATCTAACGTTGCCCGATTCAATCCAGCACCATATCAAGAAACCAGATAGCCGCGAGTCACTTAATATCGCCTGATCTGCAGATCTTTGATGGCAGCCCAGAGACCTGGCCACTATTTATATCCAATTTCTACAGATCTACTAAGCTCTGTGGGTTTTCAGATGAAGAAAATCTCATAAGCCTTCAGAAAGCTCTAAAGGGCAGTGCACTAGATGCCGTTAGAAATCTTCTCATCCAACCTGACTGTGTAAACAGGGTCATCAGTACACTTAAGATGCTTTTTGGGAGGCCAGAGTTCATCATTAATACCCTCCTGCAAAAAATAAATGCAACGCCTCCGCCAAAGACAGAAAAACTGTATTCACTCGTCAACTTCGCAGTAGCAGTTCAGAATCTTTGTGGTACCATGGAAACTTCTGGGCTGGTGAGCCACTTGAACAATCCAACGCTGCTCCAGGAACTGGTGGACAAATTGCCACCTACTATTCGATTTAACTGGGCTCTGCACAAACAAACTTTGGCCGTGTGTACACTCTCCGAGTTTAGCAACTGGCTCTAATATATAGCCGAAGCAGCCAATGTGTACTCAGTCAAAGTACCCAATCACAACCAGACGGGAAGTCCTCCAGGGAGAATAGCAAAGGAAAGGGCTTTGTACACGTTCATACACCAGAAACCAAGATTAATCAAGCACAAACATCCAAACGCGGGTGTGTCTTCTGCCGTGGTCGATGTCCCTCCGTGGGCAGCTGCCAGAAGTTTGCGCAAGCCAATCGTGCACAAAGTGGACAGCAGTGAGGGAGCACCAACTGTCTCGTCTATGCCTGGAGCGACATAACAGCTCTAAATGCAAATCGACAGAAGCATGCGGGAAAAACAACTGTAAACGGGCAGCACCATCGTTTACTCCATAACGACGAGAAGGATGTCAGACTGCAGAACGCATCAGCAGTAAACAGTAAACTACAACGCCAATAGGTATATGACTGAAGATCAGGGTTCGCAGGACAAGCTGCGCTTACCACTGTACAATTCCAACACACACTCTTATAATGCTGAGTCCGTACTGTTCCCCATTATTCCAGTAACGCTGTACGGAAACAATTGCAAATTGCGTACATTTGCGTTCCTTGATGACGGATCATCATTAACCCTAATGGATGAAGAAGTTGCGAGGCAACTTAACATGAAGGACGTCCACCAACCCCTCTGTCTAAAGTGGACTGGAGACACAATAAGGTATGAAAATGATTCTGAAATGATTTCATTGCGTATTTCAGGTTTCGACTACGATGACGAGACTCTCTTCCTGTTGCAAACTCTAAGAGCCGTCCATACTGTCAAAGGCATACGACTCTCAATACAGTCGTTAGATCCTGTGAAGCTGGCGTCGAAGTTCAAACACCTTCGATGGCTGCCGATTGAGCCCTACCTTAACGCTAAACCACGTCTTCTCATTGGTCTAAACAACATCAACCTTGGAATTCCCCTTAAATGCAAGGAAGGTTTTCCAGATCAACCGGTCGCTACCAAAACTAGACTCGGGTGGGTTGTGCACGGGAACTGTTGGCCTCCATCGTCACAAAGAACGGTTTCCATCCACAGCTTTGATCCTTGCGAATGCGAGCAACAAGGAAACGATGCCGATCTCTAGTTAATAGTGAAGGGATTCTTTCGAGGAAAAGAATTTGACGCCTCAAACAACAAAATTAGGATGTCAGTTGAGGACGAACGAGCTGTTGGTCTGCTGACCAGCTTCACCAGAAGACTAGAAACGCGCTTGGAAACCAACCTGCTATGGAAGTACGACGATGTCCAACTGGCCGACAGCTTTCCTATGGCAATGAGACGCTTCCTTTGTTTCCGCAAACAGCTTTATCGAGATCCACATTTAGCTGCGGCTGTCGATTCGAAAATCAAAGAATACGTCTCTAAAGGTTATGCTAGAAAGCTGCCTAGTATTGAAGCTAACGATAGAAAACAACGTTGCTGGTAACTGCCGATATTCCTTGTCCAAAACCCGAATAAACCGGGCAACCTTCGACTGGTCTGGGATGCAGCTGCGAAGGTGAAATCGCTGAACTCCACTCTTCTAAAAGGCCCGGATCAGCTCACCTCATTACCAAGCGTCCTCTCCAAGTTTAGGGAGAGACCAATCGGCATCTGTGGAGACATCAAGGAAATGTTTAACCAAGTCCAGATGAGGGAGGACGACCAGCATTTCCAACGTTTTCTCTGGAGTAACGATGATACCAAAGAACCCGATACATACATAATGCAAGTAATGACATTTGACGCAACATGTTCACCTTGCTGTGCGCATTATGTCAAAAACAAAAACGCGGACGACTTCGCGAAGACCTTGCCTAGAGCGGTACAATCTATTCATGAAAACCACAATGTCGATGACCTAATGGACAGTGTGAACACGCAATCCAACTCTATTGATCAGGTGAACCTAAGTATGGAATCGGAGCTCGTAACCGAGAAGGTCTTGGGAATGTGGTGGTGCACCTTGTCAGACTGTTTCATATTCAAGCTGACGTCCAACTCCAAGCACCAGCTTCTTCTTTCTGAAAAGCGCCGCCCCACCAAACGGGAAGTACTTAGAATATTGATGACGATGTTCGACCCTTTGGGACTGTTGGCCCAAATTTGTGAAGGTACTCCTTCAACAAATCTGGAGGTCAGCTGTTGACTGGGATGACGCCATTAAATATCCTGAATTCGAAAGGTGTATTAAGTGGGTCCACCTCCTTCCTGAAGTTGAGGCACTGGAGATACCACGATGCTACATTCCAGAAGGAATGAACGCAGAAGCCAACTTCCAGCTACATGTTTTCGTCGACGGTAGCGAAAACGGATACGAAGCAGTGGCATACGCGAGATTTATATGGAACGAATCTGTGGCCTGCGTGTTATTAGGAGCTAAGACCAAGGTGGTCCCACTGAAGCTGCTTACCATACCTAGATTAGAGATACAGGCAGCTCTGCTTGGCGATGGTTTCGCCAAATATATTACCAGTTCTCATTCCGTCAATTTCCAAAAACAAACATTCTGGTCAGACTCGAGAGTAGTCCTTAGCTGGCTTGCATCCGATCACCGAAAGTACCGGCAGTTCGTCGCGTTTCGTGTGAGCGAAATCCTAGAACTCAGCGAATTGAGAGAGTGGAACTGGATCCCAACACGTCTCAACGTTGCTGACGAAGCGACCAAATGGCAACGCACCCCGGACTTTACCTTCAAGAACCGATGGTTTAGTGGCCCGGAATTCTTGAAACTTCTCGAAGACAAGTGGATAACAGAAGCGACCCAAGAATCCTCGACTGCCGAGGAACTTAAGACCCAATACATCGGTATTCATCAGAAAGTAACAACAACAATTTTCCACCCGGAAAAGTTCTCAAGATGGGAAGTATTGCTTAGAAGCACCGCTTTCGTGCTACGCTTCTGCTATTATATCCAAGCAAAACGTAAAAGATACCCACTAATATAAGGACCGCTCACACGCAATGAACTTCAGGAAGCCGAAAATAAACTGTTTCAGGAAGCTCAACTCAGCTCGTACGAAGATGAAATTGTCAATCTCTCCAATAACTACGCTGTTGCAAAAACTAGTCCCATTCTCAACCTTTGTCCGATGTTGGATACCAATGGAGTCCTCCATACCAACAGCAGAATTCTTTGTGCGGATCTAGCATGCGACAAACTAAAACGACAAATCATCCTACCAAGGGGCCATTCTCTTACCAATATAATCATCATGGATAATCATAGCCGCTTTAAACACAATAACCACTAGACGGCAATAAACGAACTCAGATAAAGATTGCACATTGAACACATGAGAGCTGCTCTCGGAGCCGTAAGGAGAACAAGTCAAAACTGCAAAAACACCAAGGCACGACCTAAACCTCCAATGGCTCAACTACCACCAGCAAGACTAGCGATTAATTACTTTGGACCTATGATCGTCACTACCCTGCGAAGACAACAAAAAAGGTGGGGCGGTCTAGTTACATGCCTAACAACTAGAGCCATTCACATAGAGATTGTTTACTCCTTATCAGCTGACTCATGTATCATGGCCATACGTAATTTCATCGCCAGGCGTGGGACGCCAATAGAAATCTATAGTGAAAATGGCACGAATTTTAAAGGTGCAAACAGAGAGCTAAGAGAAGCGCTCAGGAGCCTCGAGGGAAAGAAGATGATGGAAAACTTTACTACTTCCGAAATCCAATGGAAGTTTATTCCAACTGGCTAACCACACATGGGCGGCAGCTGGGAGAGGTTAGTACGCTCCATCAAGTCAGTACTTCATCAAATGAAACCACCGAGCAACATCTCCGACGAGCTACTAAGAAGCCTACTAATGGAAATGGAGAGCATCATAAACTCGGGACTTTTTACCTACATTCCAGAAGAATCAAGCACCCACGAAGCGCTAACTCCTAACCACTTCCTCCTGGGATCGTCCAACGGAACTAAGCCGGTACCAGCCTTCTGTGATATAGGATGGTAATGAGAAGCAATTGGCTAACATCGCAACAATACGCACATCACTTCTGGAGGCGATGGGTACATGATTACCTCCCGACCATCACTCGTTGAACTTAATGGTTCACACAAGTAAAACCTGTTGAGGTAGGTAACATTGTGCTCATAGTGGACCCAAATAGCCCGAAGGGCGCTCATGGCCGAAAGGACGAGTGGTTCGAACGACGACGGCAAGTGCGATCTGCATCCATACAAACTTCGAGTGGCGTATACGACCGACCAGTCATGAAGCTAGCTGTCCTGGACGTCAGGGATCCTGAGATGGTAAGCCCAAGGACATTACAGGGGGAGTAGTGTTACAACCCTGACTTCTTCCTTCGATCGACAGCGCCTCCACACGAATATTCCCGTATGCCAGCCCACAAAGTACGGAGGAGAGCGACTGAATTTCCGCCATCCTGAGCCGCCATGATATAAGAAACTTCCTTTTGGTTTTTTTCTTTTTCTTTTTGGAGCACAAGCACGCGGAGAAAAACCAACTGAAAGACAAAATTTGTAACTCTTCGAATAATTAAATCAACTTACATAATTTCTAAGTCACTTAGACTAAATAAAGTAATGAATTTAAAAGAGTTAACGTTTTTATTAAAGGTAGTTGCCTAATTGTGGCAACAAAGGGTATAACTACAAACGCCTCTTGAACTTGAAGACGCAGTACATATTTTCGTTGATATCATACAACAAGGCGCATGGAACAACACCCCGTACCGAAGGATAATTTCGCGTTTTAAAAACCTAACATATCCGCAGGAAATAAAAGATTTAGTAAAAGAGAAACGAAAAGCACGTAAGAAATAGCAGCACACTCGAACTCCTCAAAACAAGGTAAATTTAAATCGCTTGTACAGCTTACTAAAAAAGACGATATCAGAATTCAAAAATTCTGAAGTTGGAAATTATTTTGAAAGCTTTACAGCAGCAAAACAATCCAACTACTCATTCTGGAAAGCTATTAAAGTAACGAAGAAATAAAAGCTCCCAGCACCTCCGATTAAGAATGATCAAAACGAATGGGCAAAAAGCGACAAAGAGAACGCAAACGTTTTCGGGGATTAGCTGGAGAACACATTTAAACTTTTTGATGAGCAAGTACTCAACGAAAATTTAAAAATACGTTCTAACTCAAAGGAAAATTACATAACAAGAAATTACCCTTGCCGAATCAAGTAGAAATAAAAAAGCTTAAGTATAAGAAAGCTCCGGGATATTACTTCATAACCACCGAAGTTCTAAAAACGCTTCCTCGTAAAGGGTTAATTAATCTTCTTTATAAAGGGTTATCCATTTTGCGGTTTCAAAAGTATAGGGCTGGAATTGGACATCTGTCAAACTAATTTGTTAAATCAATTTTTTTTAGTTGAAAGTCTGACATTTACGAAAATAGTTAAAACCTGCTACAAAAATGGTTATTCTGCCGCAGCCAAATATCATGCTTTAAGAGGAGATAATGCTATACATAATAGTCCAACTACGCAAGCAATTGGCAAAATTGAGAAGACATTTGAAGAGACTGGATTAGTAACAGATATTGTAAGGCCTATGCATCATCGTTTCGCTCGTACCACTGAAAATATCGCTGCTGTAAATTAAAGTGTTGCCGAAGACCCTTATGTGTCGATTCCTCGTCGTTTTCAGGAATTAGGACTATCTTACGGCACATTATGGCGTATTTTGCATTTGGATCTACACCTACATCCATATAAAGTTCAGCTCACATAACACCTGAAGCCAGCTGACTATTCGCAAGGTCATAGATACGTCGAATCGCTGCTTGAACAACAGGCGATGGACGGCGATTTTTCGCACAAAATTTTCTTCAGCGACGAAGCACATTTCTCACTCGGTGGGTATGTTAATATAAGTATTTGGGGTATTTGAAGAGAGGCCATTACATCCACAAAAAGTCACTGTTTGGGGCGCTCTTTGGTACGGAGGTGTCACGTCACCGCCATTTCGGAGCGTTATGGTCATATGATAACCGACTTTTTTGCCTGCTTTTGAAGAATACGACTAGAAGAATATGTGGTTTCAACAAGAGGTACCACATGCCACACAACTCGAGCGAATATGGCTTTATTGCAAGAGACATTTCCTGGCCGCGTAATTTCTCGTCGTGGCGATATCAACTGGCCACCAAGATCATGCGATTTAACACCGCTGGACTTTTTTGTACAGCTACGCGAAAGACCGTGTTTATGCAGATAAGCCTTTAACTCTGGAGCACTTGAAAACCAATATGCGCCAGGTTATGGCTGAGATACCGCCCAATATGGGTCAAAAAGTGGTCGAAAATTACATCTAAATGACCACTCACTACGCCAAGAGCAAATGAAATGTTAGGTCTGCTCCTTGTAGACTAAGCTATCCGCTGGTGTTGTCACTGGATTAGAATCCATCATCTTGAATCTTCATTTTATCCACATAGCTAGATTGCTCTAAATGAATTGATCCATCTGCACGTCGATCTATTTCCAAACCAAGAAAACAATGTGCTTCGAGACTTTTACTTCAAAATTGTTAAAGTAGTTAACAAGCTGTTCGATTGCCTCACTGCTTCCTGCTATAAGTCCATCATCGATAGAAAGTGCCATTATGACATTCTTCCCAACAAAAACGCAAAGATTTGTTTCCTTCACTTTAAGTTCAAAAGAACATAAAAACTTTGTGAATTTTATGTTCCAGCATCTCGAGGCCTGTTTGAGTCCATAAAGACTCCTCGTAAGCTTACACACACGACCAGTTCCGACGGAAAACCCCTTTGGCTGTCGCATGTATACCTCTTCCTCCAATTCTCCATTCAGAAAAGCAATTTTAACGTCAAATTGTTTTAGAAATAAATGGTTGCTGGAAGCAATAACTATAGTATGGCTCTAATTGATCCAAATTTAGTAACTGGGCTAAAAGTTCCACTATAGTCAACACCGTATTGTTGAGAAAAGCCTCGTGTGACTAACATTGCTCTAAATCTTTCCGGTTCTTCAGAATTGAGTTGTTTTGTTTTATAGACACATCTATTATCAACAACCTTTTTTCCTGTCGGAAGTTCAACGAGGTCCCACGTTGCATTTTTCTCCAGCGCATCTATTTCCTTGCGCATAGTAACTTGCATTTGTCTTTGTCCTTGGATTCAGAAACATCTTCGTAGTCTCTAGGCTCACACATAGACACAACAAACGCTTTAACTTATAGATAAGCAAATGCAGATTCAGAAACATCCTTTAGGCTACTTCTTAAACGAGAACTGATTGCATGAAATATTTCTGCTGGTCTGGGTATCATGAGAGTCTTCTTTGTTTTCAGGTAAGGTAATTGGTTCCTTTTTGATATGAGGTGTAGCTTCACAGAGAAATTAACAGCTTCTGCCCACAGTTCCACGGTAAACCTCTACCATGGATAAAAGTTCTTGCCGGTTCCACAATCGTACGCATCTCCCTTTCTGTCCTGCCATTCTGCTGCGTTGAGTAAGGTACCGTTGTTTGATGCGAATAGACTCTTTCTCAAGCAATGACTTTTTTTTTGTTTTCTTTTTATAATTTTGCACGCGCTCAAGGGATTATGAATACCCTTTATATGTTTTTTTAGCACAGCGCGGGCATCCTGTGAAAGAAGAGAAAGAAAGATAGGAAAGATGTGTGGCGCGATATTCTGAGACTAGAGCTGGTTGTTGTCTCAGATTTATTTTCAGGGATGGCGGCTGAGCTAATGCTGATTTGTTTATGTCTCTTATATTTCGCATTTTTTTATTTATATCGTTGTCATATTTTATGGGTAAACAAGTTTACTCAATCACATGTTGTTAGTGTTATGCCTGAACAGCATGTAATGAGTAAACCAGCAACTCATTTTATGGCAATTCTTAGAATTGGATTTTAATGGAATATAAGAAGACATAGACAAAGGCAGGAATCGAACCTGCGAACACGAGGTTGACAGGCGAGCACACAACTATTGCGCCACGGACACCCACAATTCACAAACCAGAATTCGCAAACTCAGTCCATTGTCCGTCCGAACAACCTTAAGTCTTCTCCCTGCATCCATGGTAATTTTGTTAATAAAACCCTTGAAGCAATCCAGAACTTCTGTTTTTTCTTTATTGAAAAACACCACTCTAAAACACGAAAAATCGTCTTTAAACAATAGGAAATATTTGGATCCACCTGTCGAGGTATTCTGCATAGGGCCGCACAGGTCCGCATGGACGAGTTCAGCCACCACACTTGCTCTGCTTCTGTAATCTGGTAATCTATGGAGTTTCCCTAAAGCGCAGGCATCGCAAAAGAAATTATTTTCGAAGCGAAAATCTATATCATACTGTTTAAGGAAACTTCGCACATATTGAACGTTTTGATTGCCGAACCTTTCGTGCCATATATGAATAGATTCGATAGTAGCACTAACAGCTGCAATTATAGGTTATATAACCTTCAACATCATCTTAAATAAAGAAATCCGCCGCACTCCCACTGCAACAACACGTCCACCTTGAAGAGTTCACACCTACTTTTATTTGAAACCAAATTTAAGTTCTTATCGATTGTTGCATTTGACGGAAATAAATGTATATGTATGTGGGGCACATATAACACATGAGTCATACGTCTTGGCAACCAATCTTCATCGTTAAAAGAGAGAATATTTATTGCTCCACTTACAAGAGCTCTTATAGTCTTGCCATTTCCAACCCGAACATAATGTTCATGATCAAACTCCTTATAATCACTGAACCAGTCCTGCCGCAAGGTCATATAATCAGTAGCCCCTGAATTCATAAACCATTCATGGGATATACTTTCACTTGTAGCTACCAAAGAACACACAAATGCATCACGAGCATGACCTAACGATTCGTTTTGAGCAACGTTTCTACATCGGGATAGACACTCTTTCTTCCAATGCCCACTTTTTTTGCAAATGAAGTACTTTCCCGGTTTGCCCTTCGATTTGTTTGAACCGTGTGACCGCATATTTCTACCCACCATCAAAGCACTTGCTGTACTTTTCCGGCTACCACTAGATTGAGAAATTAAACGGGACTCTTCCATAATCAAGCATGCCGTTAAATTTTCAATCGTTCTATCAACCCATGCCGTTGATTCCCAAGGCGAACAAAAATGATTAAATTCTGGCGGCAACGTCATCAATATTTTTGTGATAAGCATGTTTGACGAAATTGATTTTCTGCAATCTTTTAACTGCTGGGCTATTGATTCTAGCTTTGATATATGTTGCGATATCATCGCCTGGATCTTTAGCAAAACTATAATATCTCTGCTGGATAAGATGAATATTTGTTTGAGCCTTTTTTTCATACGCGGACTGCAACTTTTTCCACATATCATGTGACGTAGTACAGTTCATTACATGAACTAGCACCTGATGACACAAGCTCATCAAGATCATTTTCTGCGCTCTCCTGTCCAGTTTCTGCCACTCCAACCCCTTATCGGCCTGAGCTGGCAGTGGGCATGTTCTATCACCCGTCACCATATAAAAAATAACCCCCGCATTAAGCATAACTCTAATCTGGAACTTCCATGTGCTTCACTGATCGGCACTGAGAAGTTTGTCAATTTTGATTAGATCACTTTCCAAATTACCTACTAATTTATTTAACAGTATATTCTTCCGAATATTGTTCTTTAAAAATTAAATATTATAAAACAAATTGCAAAAGATTAAACTTTTATCCGCAACAAGTTATTCAGATTTGGTTTTATTGTAAAATAAGTACCGGTAAATTGTGGACCCCAAGTCTGGGCCCATAACCTGTTAATAAAAATGCGACCGATCAGTTAGAGGTTCAATACAAAAGTGATTCTATTAGAAGTTCATATTTTGACATTGGAACTATTAATTGGAAGTGAGAGAGAGCAACCAAAGTAGAGTGGCAGTAAGTGTTATTATGTAATTTAATATAAATGAATACATTCAAGAATATTTTACAATATTGAGCCTTGCTACTAATAATTTCTTAAGACTATAGCACAATGGTATTTCCAATTATATTTATTATTTATTAAAAAATTTTAATAAAATTAAATTAATAAATATTCATCGTTTTCTTTTAAATAATTAAAGACGATTATCAAAATATATTTCTGTTCAATTTTACATCTAACTGAAAAGGGAAGGCTAATCCAAATTCTTATTGAATAAATGAAGAATAATTGACGTCTCTATATCAAGTAAGTTAATTGTTACTACACGACTTGAGTGTAAAAGAGTTATCTTACTGCTTAAATATCGTGGACAATTACCTTTAATTATTTTTACGAGAAAGATTATGCATTTATAGTGGAGGAAACATTGCAAGTCACAGCCGTGAAAAGATAACTTTTTTTCATCCACAACATGATATATGTATATCATCACTTCATCGGTAACTTTCAAAAAGGCCGTAACCCAGATATATTTTGGTTCTAAAACCCAACTGTTTATGATCCTTAGGTTAGTCCGATCTATTCGTGCCTTTATTTGTTAACTTCCAAAAGATCCAAAACCCATAGATATAGGAAGGGTAGACTTACTATCGGTTCTTTAAGTATGGGGATTATTTTCGGTTTTTTCAATTCAGTGGTGAAATTTGAAGTCGTAAGGATTGAGTTGAAATGTATGTGTATGCTGAAGAATTAGGGCCAAAGAATCTTTATAAAGTCTGGATGAATGTTATCCAGGCCGATACATTTGGACTTAATGGAAAAATGAGCATTTTCTACCGGAAGAACCACTCCGAATTGTAAAGGTAAAAAGCGTCGTCTGATCTGTTCAGTGATAGTAGGACTAAGGAACAACCCGCTAAAATAGATAGTCATCATTTAGTTCCTCAATATTTATATCATCAGTAACCACTTGGAACCTAGACTAAAGAGTCAGCTTATGGGTATATCTCTGGATATAACAACATATATGGATTTTTTGGGACTTAAAATGAGGCCATTTGAATTGGACTGATTTGCAATTTTCTAAAGATCTTTGTTGACGCAGAAGGCTCTATACTCAATGGGCCCAAGGGAAGAGCAGAGTACAGTTGAACGTCATCTGCCATCTGCATACATATGAGAAGAGCAGTCATCAAATATAGATGGAAGGTCATTGACGTAAATTGAAAACAATAGTGGACCAAGTGTTGAACATTGAGGAGCACCGGTAATGTTTTTGAGCGCAAACTAGACCAAATGTTCTTAACTATGGCACTGCTTGTAGAGTAAATGAGTTTTGTAGCCCCTAATGAAAACTAAATCTCCCTATAAGCTTTTACATAAAATATCGTGATTAACTGTGTCGAAAACCTTCGAGAAATCAAGCAAGCAAGAGAAAATAGGCAACGCTTGCCTAATTTCTTCAGCAACGCAAGAGCTATAATAAAGATGTGTTTTTCACGAAGGGCAGATTGTTTAGGAGAAAGCAACGAGTTTGTGTAATTTGTCCTTGCAGGATACTCTCGAAGACTTTGGACGTAAGTAAGGTAGAATAGATATTGGCCCAAATTCCACACATTAGCGTTTTTGGGAAGAAGTGGTATGATCTAAGCAGCCTTCCACAGATCCGGATACACTCCTGACATTGAAATTGTACTAAAAATATGTATTACATTCATGAGGCAGTACAGCAGGAAGATTCATAAATAAAACATTAAGGGTGAATATTGTCTAGATTATGTAGGTAATTTCTATGTAATTTAGTCAGAAAAAAACTATTTAGTATCTACTGTCATTCAAGAATTTTCTTTTTTATCATTTTTAACTCAATTGTGTGAATGTACCTATCTATTTACAATTTTAAATTACGTATAAAACTGTATACTTAACCCATTTGCATTTGCTCTTTAACTATATTCAAATTAAAACGTGCAACCAAAAAATTCTAGCACACGATTATCTATCAATGATCTTGATGTTGATTATTCAGTTCTATTCTTTAACACAAATTTGAATAAAAATCTCTATCTAAAAACATATAGTATTATATACCTATAGAACTCCCACACAAAAATGATAGAAATAAGTATTTTTCTTCTTAAAAGTCACAAAACAACTCGATGTGTTCAATATTCTGTTTCTGCCTTGAAAAACAAAAAAAAAAAACGTCACCATATCGCTTTTTCTCTTAGCATCGCTAATAAGGGCGTTGTCGGACGAAATAATCATGAATCATTTGCTCATTAGCAAGTCAGCTCAACCACGCTCGACTTCTATCACTCATTTCTTGTTTCTTGTAGGTACATACCTACTTTATTCGTCGTTTTGAACATTTTTCCCAAGTAGGTAGCTCTTTAAAAGTTATACATCATGATCCTAATCACCAAGGGAGGAAAAATAACGCATTCATCCAAACCAAAAAAAAACATCAAAGTTCAAAAATCAACAATAAATCCTCGATTCTTTGCAAGTTTTTACATCTATACCTATGTATATATGTACTTAACTATCAGCTCAGGTTATAATACACACAAGACATCCAACAGTCTCTTTTCTCTCTTCTCCCCTAAGTCAATTATTACCTTGGCAAATAAAAAAAAAAAAAAAAAAAGATACCGGCAAACATAAAAATGCGACCGATTCGCGAAAATCAATTAAAAATCTGCGGTTTTTCTGCCCTCAGCATCAACTCCAACAATGAATGTATCTCTATCTTCTACATACATATACTATATTATATACATACATATAGCTAACCCGGACCTTTCTTTGTCACTGATGGTTTGGATGGTGGATTGGCAGTCGCCGCAATCAACCGCGCACCATCTCCTCTCATGACACTGTGTGCTGCATTTAAGCAACAGCCAATTACTTGCGTTTTAATATATCAACTTCATGTTATATAGTATACAGGGCCACTTGAATCCATAACCGAATCAAGTCAAAAGTGTGTGGTTGTTTAGCTTATTCACACTTCTATTCAGTATTCTGGTCATGAGAATCGCCCGTCATACACAAAAGTATCAATGGTCTCTTGTGGCTTAGTGAGCTCTGACTTTGAATCTTTTTCTGGCTCAACGAGGAATACATGATGTATTCCTACATATAGGTATGCACATATAACTAGTTTTCGACGAATCTTAGGGAGCGACAACGACGATTTCAAAATCATTAACAAAAAAATAAAAAAAAAATAAACAATCAAATAAATAAATCACTGATGTGTGTGCTTAGCACTTTTGCTCCGCTGTCACGGTTACACACCCTAACCTAACTAAAATCAAAGCCTTAACAAACTCCATTCAGTTAATCTGGGTATAGGAGCTCTATTTGTTTTGTTCTATGGACAGCAGCAGATAATGTGGCAATTACCAATGTTATAGAGTAATGAAATAAAAAAAAGTAAAATACCTAAGCTACGTTAATGAAATAATTAATCACCTTTCACGTTCACATTCTTTGAGGTCGGATTCCTCGAGAAATTATATTAACTTCGCATTCGGTTCAGTAGAAGAAGGACGTGGTTTGTTTGGGCATATATCTAAGTGTGTGAAGAAACTTCTAAATGTGCATGGTGTGGAGTTGTTTTGCTGTAGCTGGTGCATTACGAACTTTAAACGCTTTTTATTTTTTTGTTGATTTATTTAAGGACGTGAATCGGTGAATGCCAATAGTGTCACAATGTGACAGAGAAATAGACTTTATGCGGCCCCATAGGGTTAAGAGGGCATTCGACGACGCAAAACGTCCGGAAATTAGTTGTTTGTTTTTAAGGGCGAACAACTGTTACAAAACTGATATAACTGTTTTACTAGCATTTCCCTACACTAGTCCTTTTTTTAGTTTTTTTTTTTTTACTTAGAACATTAAAATTTTTAATTGCGAATATGCCAAGTTATTGATTTCTTAAGGAAAATCGAAATCGAGATTTTGATCAAACTTGACATTACGATGATGAAGGGCACCAAAAAGTGTGTCCCGCAATTCCTCCTCTCTGTCTGTAGATCGATCAACAGGATAGGCTGAAGCGATTTTCTTCAAACTTGGCACTTAAGCGTTTTAGGTGATTGTCGCAAATAGATTTTTGAATCGTTTTTTTTCAGCCCCAAAAATAACGGTACTTGCGATACTATTTTCTCTACCATCATAATCATATTGAAGTGGCATTTCATTTTTTTTTAAGAACAAAACCATACATTTCTTTTGACAAAAAGAAAAATTTTAGTTTCTCAAAAACGGCTATTACGATTTTTATAAAACGAGTTCATTACTGAAGGGAAAAACTAATTTGGCATTTTTTTGGAAAAAAATGTTATTATTGGTTAACTTCTAGTAGAACCATTTTTTTGTGTTCGATTTTCTGGAAACGGTTCATTTGATTATTTTGAAACTTTTTATGCCGAAGCTCCTAGAAAGTTATATTAAATTAAAAATAAAACTTTTTTTTTGAAAACTCAAAATTACGAAAACGACTCAACCGATTTTTTCGAAACTTATTTGGCATTTTTTTGACATTAGCTTGATTAATTAAAAAAAAATATTTTCCTTAAATAAGAAAAAGAACAACGAAGCCTTCCATAGAAATGCTAAGAAAACCCGTTAAGGAAAAATATATTTCTCAAAAACGGCTCCAACAATTTTGAAAAAAAAAAATATAAATAAATTAGTGCAGTCCATTTTTAAGTAATAAATATTTTAATAATAATAATAATAATAATAATAATAATAATAATAATAATAATAATAATAATAATAATAATGATAATAATAATTGTAACTATATGCCCATAAGACCTAAGGCCTTCTTTTCAAATACAACCTTAATTGCACGGCACTAGTTAGAAATAATAGAAAGATATAAAAGAATTTTTATTTTGCGTACTTATTAACAGTACTTACCATAGATAGAGTTTTCATATTGTCGACTTTCTCACTATTGAGTGAACCGATTAAAATAATTTTTGTATGCAAATGCTCCCTAGAAATGTTAATAAAACTGCATACTCAAAGTTTCAAAAATTGTTTTTTTCGATTTTTAAAAAATAAATAATTTTTTTTTGAAAATTTTCTTTAAAAACCAGCCATTGAATTTTTTTGAAATTAAAATTTTATATGTATATTAATAATTACTTCAAAATGACATTTCAATTTTTTTTTCTAAAAATGTTTTTAAAATTTTATAAATAAAAAAATATTTAAAAAATAACTGCTAAAACGATTTTTGAATATCGGGTGGCAATGGCGCAATGGATATAGTGCTTGACTGCTAACTTAGACGTGTGGGTTCGATTCTATTCCTTCTAACTTATGCCGTGCAATTTAGGTTGCATTTAAAAGACCTTAGGTCCTGTAAGCTGACTTGTTTATATGTTTAAACTTGGTTTGACACTCTTCAAACACATAATGTGGGGCATTTCGTCTGGCAGACGCCTTTAATATGACATCTTAAAGGTACTTGTCAGACGAAACGCCAGACTGTAAGTGTTTGACAAGTGTCAAACAAAGTTTGAGACACTATCCCCTTAAACATATCAAAAAATCAGCTTTGATAAAATAACGTAATTGGGTATGCACTCTTCGGAATGTCCATTCGTTTTATCTACTTTGGTATCTATTCACAGAAAAAAATCAGCTTTGATAAAATGATGTGTGTCTGCGGCCCTGGGAGCTTATTCTATACGTACATGTATACTCTCCTAAGTTACATAATTAAAATCCATAATCTAGATTTAAATATACATTTGTAGGTAGGTACGTATGTAACTATTCCTTGAATCATCCATTCGACAATTCAATATGGATGATTCAAGGAATAGTTACATAGGTGCATACCTACAAATGTATATTTAAATCTAAGTTATGGATTTTAATTATGTAAGTAAGGAGAGTAAAATGTATCTACATATATATACATATTGACGGAACCTAAGTATGTACACATGTGCATATAATAATGAAAATGAAGGATGTAGGTGGGTAGGTAGCTATATAAATACAACTTTATAATTTAGGTGCAATAAACATACATAAGATTCATGGGGGTGGCCGTGGCGCGATAGTTGTGTGTTCGCCTGTCAACCTCATGGTCACAGGTTCGATTCCTGCCGTAGTCTATGTCTTCTTATTTTTCCATTAAAAAACCAATTCTAAAAATAAATGTCATACAATGAGTTGCTGGTTTACTCATTACATGCTGTTTAGGCATAGAACTAACAACATGTGATTGAGTAAAACTAGTATACCGATAAAATATGACAAAAAGAATTAAAAAATTAATGCGAATTATAAGGGACATCTATAAATAAGACACGGAAATTTCTTCGCATTAGTTCAGCCGCCATCCCTGGAGATAAAATCTGAGACAACAACCACCTACAGTCTCCGAATATCGCGCCACACATCTTTCCTATCATTCTTTCTCTTCCTTAACCTCACCCCCACGCCCGCGCTGTGTTGAAACATTTAAAGGGTATTCATACTCCCTTGAGCGCGCGTAGATTATAAAAAAAAAAAAAAAAAAAAAAAAAGCACATTTTATATATAAATGTATGAGGGCCTACATTGTATTTAGTATTCAGTGACATACGTACAAATTCGTTAAAGGGAATAATAATAAGGTACAATTAAATGGATAATAAACATAATTAAATGTTTTTATATTGCTTAGTCGTTATAGTTTGAGGGAAAACAAAGATGCCATTTGAATTCATGGATAAATAAGAATATATAAAAAAAAAATTCAAAAATGGTTGGAGCGGTTTTTTAATAAATTAATTTTGTATGTATAAAATTTTGAAAACCATTTTTAGGAAAAAAAATTGAAACGCAATTTTGAAGATATTATTAATATACATTAAAATCAATTTTTCAAAAAAAAAAATTACTATCGAAAATTATTTAATATCGAAAAACTTTTTTTTTTGAAAATTTTCATAAAAAAATTTATTTTAATCGATTTATCCAATATTAAGAAAGTCGAAAATATGAAAAGTGGTTCTATGGGAAGTACCGTTAATAAGTACGCAAAAAAATTTTTGTATACTTAAAAGTGAACTGTATTAATTTAAGAACACACAATTTTTTTTATAAAAATTTTTGGAGCCGTTTTCGAGAAATAAATTTTTTCTCAACGGTTTCTTAACATTTGTATGGGAGGAACCGTTGTTTTTTATTTTAGAAAAATAGGTTTTATAAATATTCAAGATAATGTTCAAAAACTACAAAATACGAAGTTTTGAAAAAATCTATCTACGTTTTCCAAATTTTGAATTTTCAAAAAAAAAATGAATTTGCAAAAAAAATGTTTTTGAAAAGTTTTTTGTTCTTGGCCAAAAAAATTTATGGGAGCTACTGTTGTTTGTCGTCTTAAAAAAATGAAAAAAACATGTGGGCGTATTACCGAAAAAAAAAATATGTATCAAGTTTGAAGCAAATCTATCAAAGCGTTTAGGCTGTAGACTCAAGGACAGACAAACAGACTGACAAAAAGACAGACAGACAGACAGGCGGAATTGGGCGACCCTCTTTTTTCGTGTTCTCTATGATCGTAATGTCATGTTTGATTGTTAGAAATTGTTAGAATACATAACTTGCCTTATAGTATAATCGCAAGTAAAAAATCATTTAATTAATGAAGGGTATGTACCTACTTTTTTGTTTTTTTTAATGATTATTTTTGGTTTTTTGATTTTCTGGGAAACGGTTCAGTTGAGTTTTTGTTTTTGAATTGGAACCCAAAATTTATCAAAAACTTAAAAAAAAAAACATATTGTTTTGAAAACTCAATATTATGAAAACGAAGTAATTATTATATTTATTCGAAAATTTATATTTAGTTGTACATATTTTGACATTTTCATAAATAATCAAAAAAATCATTTTCTTGTACAAAAAACAACGCACCTACCTACCAAACAAATGGTAAAAAACCGTAAATTTTTTTTTTGCAAAAAACGGCTCCAAGAATTTTGACAAAAAAATGTATGTGTTTATATAATTTAAAAAAAATTATATATTTTATTTTGCGTTCTTATATTAACCTCTTTTTATATATTCGACTTTCACGCTATAAACTTTACTACCGCTTTCTATTTTCTATTCATTTAAAATCTCAGAAGAAAAAAGGATTCGATATAACGAAAATTATAAATCCCTATACTGTACCTATCTACTTTAATAAAAATACTACGTCCATATTTATAATAAATATCATAAATGGAAATTTCCAACTCTGTGCAGATTGGCATGTCATTTCTTTAACAATTACACACAAATCACCCAAAAACAAAGATTTAAAAAAATCAGGTGCGGCCCTAAATTATAACTCTCCATTAGTTCAATGGCCACATCAAAAACCACACGAAAATAAATTAACTCAAACGCTAATTCATATGTAAACCCATTAGCAGCATTTTTTCGCATGAACGTGCTGTGAATTAAACTAGTTACACGTAGGCAACACTATATGGTCTCTTACTTTCGAGCATACATACACAGATTTAAACTCACCCACACCATACTACGGCTGCTGTGGGACAGAGCGCGTCTTTTCATTGTCGTATCGTATAAAGTAGGAACCAGTACCAAATATATACATACATATAAAAGTATAAGTATATATATTTTTTTTTTTCAAAATATATAAGTACATTAATGAAATAAATACAAAACCATTACCTATTTATTATTTTTACAATCCGTTATTTCGGTGTTCTGCTCATCTGATTTACAAAATCTACTTAATAAATTTATTGTTTTTTTTTTGTTCATGGATGTAGTATAGTGGTATAGATATTCATGAATCGGACACAAAAACAAATTTCCCATCGCACATCGAAAAACCAGAGTTGGCCGGCACAAAATTGGGATTGAGTCCACCGAGTAATTCCGCGAAAATAATCTGTGATTGTCTCTGCAAAACCATTGCGGATTCTGGAAAAGTAGATGGTGAAGTGAAAATTACGGATTGAACGTGCAACCACACGTAATATGCAAAAATAATCAATTTCCGTTGGACTTCTCAATGAAAAGATGAAAGGATTTTCCAGAATTATCAAACCACGACGACGGCGCGGCGACGACCGACCGACGGGATGGGCCCTGGCTTTCGATGGAATTCCAGAGACTCATTGCCGATTCAATTGATCTGCATGCCATCTTACAGAATTGCATCGTCATTTCCATCATAAATGCGGGTACACATTTGGTTGGTCTTGGTCGTCATTGTCCTCATCATTATCACGGATGCTGACGCGATGGCTTTGTTGTTGGTGTCATCATCATCGTCGCCATGGCCGTCGTCGCGTCGGCTTCTGTTGATCTGCTAAAGGTGATCCTGAGATGCCACTGGACTGAGGTCCAGAGGTCTTATTTTGGCATTCTGCTCTGCTGTTGATGTGTTAAATAGTTGTTGGTGTGGCGAGTGAGGAGAGACGATGACAGTGGCTGGTTAATTACCACTTCTGTGCGACACTGAGTATAACGATGAAACAAGATATTTGGACAGACAACCGAACGACAAGAAGCTTCGTCGACAACTTAATGAAAAGCAATTCTGTTTCTGACCAAACAAAATTAAATCAAAACAGAAAAAAATAATAAAATAAGATCCTTCTTTTAACCAACAATAAACTAAAGTAAAATGCACGACTGGATTGCACGTACTTGCTCATATGTTCGATCACATCGTCAACCCAAGGTGTTTAGTAGAAACGGCTAAATATATTTTTAAAGTCAGTTTTTAATTAATTTTGTATATACAAAATTTCTTTAATTTATTTCCAAAAAAATAGTTGGTATCTCAATTTTTAATATTAAATAATATTTTTTAAATAAAATAATAATATGAACTTAAAAAACATAATTTCAAAAAAAAATATTCCATTTTTAGAAATATTGATTCTTCAAAAAATTCAAAAAATAATGTTTCGAAAATGTTGGTATACAGTATGTATCATTTAGAATTTGAGGGACCTCCTGTTTTGATCGAAATCCGTTAATCATAAAGTTATATGGTAGGTACCGTTATTAACATTTCAATTAAATTTTTTTATCGACCAAAATGTAGACCCTACCTATAATGATACACAGAATTTGTTGTTGACCTAAATCGTTGGAGCCTTTTTCAAGACAATTGATATTTACCATTTTTGCCATTTGTATGGCTGGTAACGTTAATTTGCGAGCTAAAAAAAGATTTAAAAAAAGAATCGAGCCAGTCACCTAACACGTAAATTTGAAGAAAATTGAGGGACCCACTTATATGGTGTTTGTCAAGATTGATTCTCGATTTCGATTTTTTTTCCAAATGCAAAACTTGCCCTATATTACCTACTGTATATATATATATATATAAACGGTGATTTTTTAAGAGCTTGGTTTTTGAAAATTCAAAAAACACAGAAACTTGTAAAAAGTGAATGAAATTTTTATTTGGATCGATAAATCAATTTCTGCCATTTACTTTTTAAAAATAATTTCACTTAAATGTTGCCCGCGGCTACGATTCAGGTGGTCCATTCTGAAGGTCCAATTTTGGCAAACTTTTTCACACATTTCGGCAGGAATCTCACCAATGACGCGTTCAATGTTGGCTTCCAAGGCAGCAATCGTGTTTGGCTTGTCCCCATAGACAATAGACTTAACATAGCCCCACAAAAAATAGTCTAACGGGGTCAAATCACATGATCTTGGTGGCCAATTGACTACGCCAAAACGTGAGATCAACCGCTCACCAAATTCGCCTCTCAATTGATGCATGGTTTCGCGTGCAGTGTGGCATGTGGCACCGTCCTGTTGGACCCACATGTCGACCGAGTTCAATTCTTGCATTTTCGGCAAAAAAAAATCTGTTATCATCGAACGGTACCTTTCTCCATTGACCGTAACCCTGCGGCCTTCATCGTCCTTGAAGAGGTACGGCCCAATGATGCCCCCTGCCCATAAACCGCACCAAACAGTGCATTTTTCGGGATGCATTGGTAGCTGCTGAATTGCCTCTGGCTGCTCTTCACTCCAAATACGGCAATTCTGCTTATTCACGTATCCATTTAGCCAAAAATGAGCTTCGTCGCTGAAGACAATTTTGCGATATTTTACATTTTTCACAGATCACGAATTTTGATAATAAATTTCAATAATTTGCAAACGTTGTTCAGGCGTAAGTCTATTCATGATGAAATGGCAAACAATACTGAATCGAAATGTCAAATGTTCGTGGAATTTGTCATGTGTGATCTGTCAAAAATATAAACGTCAAAAACCAAGTAGCAAAAAAATCACCCGTTATATATATACTGCATATCGCAAGGAAAAATATATGGAGAGCACTGCGCTTGGACATAGTACAATTCGGACTCGCACATTCGGGTTGCAGTGAATCAGTCAATCCATATGTGCGACTTATTGTTGGTGTTGTAGTTTTGACTCTTTTGGCAGCAGCAAACTAAGTTAATTGCCCTTCATTTATGGCAATTCTGTCTTTTAAAATATATATTTTGTTATTATTTGTTATATTATCAAACTGGAACTCGAAGCTTTTGAAACTCTTTCTGCGTATTTTTGCATATAACTACATACCTACTTTGTTTGCAGATATTTATATAAAGGTTTCAATTATTGAAGATAAAACTGTTTCGTGTTTTCGATAGTAACATTTTTTAACTTTTTCCTAGTAACACCTAGGAATAAGAAACAGAATTTTGTGTGTCATTATTTCCATAGTAAAATCTTTAAATTTATGACCTCCACACGTAAATCTGATTTTATAGTTATTTTTATAGACAATGGTCGAATGAAATATCCATTTGCAATACTCCCCAAAAACAATTGCATTTCAACCGTAATACTTGCGCTTCTAGGAATGCTCTTCAGAGCATTCGTTCTTTAGCCCCACTATACACGAATGTGGAAAACCTTACCCGACCGAAGTTTTCGCTCCCATTGCGATGTTAAAATATTTCCAATGTACATACTAGAAAAACTCGAAGTTATATGACCTATATCCCTCTGCAGCTGTAGGCACGCTTGCGATCGCACAGGCTCGAGGGTGGGGGGATCTCATTGCAAATGTCCTAAGCACACAAGTTTTATCGTGCCTGAAATGTTTTTTTTAAAGACAATCGTAAAGGGATAAAATGAAAGTTAGAAACAAAGAAAATAAGGAAATAGTAAACGGTTTAGAAAAAAAAAGAGAATTCAAATGAACCACAGTTAGCATGTTTCAGGTGTTGAGAAGCATTTGGAAGTATACCCTCCCCTTTTGCCACCAAAAGATATTGTTCGGATACACCTTGGTTATCCTCTTCCCCAACTTATTTTAGATAACCCCTTCAACGAAAATCCTCTCACTATTTTACCCTATCATTCCCCAATAGCTAAAGATAAATTATTCTGGAGAATCATTTTACATATTTATCTCTCAGATGAAATTTATTTTATTCTAAAGAAAATACACTTTAAGAAACTAAATCCAATATGCAAAACCAAATGAAATATATATGTATGTACATAGAAAAGTTGAATGTGATTATAGCATGAATGAATTAAATTATTTCGCAAGTTATACCTATGCACTCGTATGTTTGCTTGTATCGATAAAATGATAAATATATTTGTTTAATTTAATTATAAAGTTTAAAAAAATTATATTCTGGTATATGTAAAATGTTTTACTATAAAGTACAAACAAATATAATTGCCAAAGAAATGTAAGACTTGTATATTGCGGTAAAAACAAAAACAAACATCTTATTTTTCTCAAAAACGGCTCCAAAGATTTTTATAAAAAAAAAATCAGTTCATTAACGAAGAGAAAGGGTACCTTTTGATAACTTTTTTTTTGGAAAAAAAAATGTTATTTTTGGTTCCTCTACTATTTTTTTGGTTTTTTAATTTTTTTACGCAGAAGCTCCCAGAGAATTTAAACACTTATTGTATACTAAAATTATTGAAGAATTTTTTTTTTTTGGAAATTAATTTTTTTTTGGAAACTCAAAATTTCGAAAACGTCTCCGTAGATTTTTTCAAAACTTCGTATTTGGTGTTTTTTGACATTATCTTGAATACGCCCTTTACAGGCGCTGTAAGCTAAACTATATCTCTTAATACAAATGTCTTTCGATTTTGATTAATTCTAATTATTTATTTTTATTTTACCAAGAAACCATATTTTTAAAGAAACTCGGTATCATATCATATTTTAAATTTTTACTTATAAACTACCTAAGACTAGACTAAAAATAATTAAAACTAGATACTTAAGATACCTAAAACTACTTAAATCTACTTAAACTCTAGCTACAGCAGCATTTTTCGTTTTTTTTTAAAATTTTTTTTGTGTATAGTTTGTATAGGCATGCAGATACACAGTAACTTGCAACACACACATACATAGACATACTTACATACATAAACGTACGTACATACATATACAACATGCAGATACATGCACTTATGCCTCCGCATACATACATATTTTCAATTTTTTTTGCGCCACCACGACTGTTCCCTATACCTAATTACCCCAAATCTATGTAAGTCGGCCAAGACATACATTCTTAATCGACTTTAGATATCAAACTGCTGTTCAGAAAGCCACCGGAACTGGTTCTCCTGTTTCGCCCTATCCCTTCGGTCCCAATCGGACACAGTCCTACTGAACCGAAGGCGCTTTCCTCCACCTTGAGCGATGGCGTCTCGTCGATACAGGAGTCACCAATCTACAGTTTTCCGGCTGACGTGGTAGATGAGCGGAACCGCCGCTCCATCCTGTATCAGCCCTCGACTGTCTAAATAGAGGAATGCCTCAGGAGGGATCTAGCCACTTAAACGCGCACTCCAAAATATTCGTTATTGGAGTAATAAGCCCCAAAAATTAAGTTGAGGACATCGCTCTTGCAATGTGACCCCCAATCAGCTTAAACAAAGAATTATCTATTCTGTTTGTGTTGGCTCCGTTGTATAGAATCTGGATTGAATAATATCGTTTGTACTCCGACTCTGGTGTTCTGTGTAATCCAAGCCAACGTCTAAGACACCGCCTCTCAAACACCCGAATCTTTTCCATTTGAGATGGGGCAAAATTGAACCATACCGGGCATCCATAGGTAATCTTTTCTCTGATGAGGGCCATGTGGCAAATCACCTTCACCCTGCTGTCAAGACGGCTGTTATAAAACAATCGTTTTGTCAGGGCAAAGGCTCTCCTAGCCCTGGCCAGAGCAGCACCTATATGTGTGTCGAAATACAAGTACTGATCCAATCAGATGCCAAGGTACCTTACTACACTTTTACTCGCCAGTGGATGTCAATGTGGCCCTACGATCACCAGCTTACACCAGTTTTTTCACGTATCCCTTGAGGCGCCAGACAACGGAGTCCTAAACAGAATAGTTTCTGATTTCTGGAAGTTTATTTTCAACTTCCAGTCATCACAATATCGCTGAATCTTGTAGAAGTCACTCTGCGAAAGAGTTTTGATGACCTCAACTGTTGGAGCTGTTGTGTACGCAATTAGATGGTCGGCGTACGCAATTGCCTGACTTAGACAACCTATCACATCGCTGGTGTAAATGCTGAATAGAACCGGCGAGTTAACCGCTCCCTGTAGAAGATCATTATTAATATTAAAAATTGCGGTAGAAGTTACATTGCCACTCTTGACAACAAACTTTCTACCATTTAGCATGTCATAAAGCATATACAATAGAGCTTTACTTATACCTAGCCTGGAAAGCTTTAGATAGAGACCCTCTAACAATACGGTGTCAAAGGCCTTCTCCAAATCAACCAGACATGTACCCGTACACTGATTTTTAGATTTGTTCCATTGGATATCAGAAACCAGCTTAGACGCGGCATGAATTGTGTCATGGCCCGCCTTAAAACCGAACTGATTATCCGGGATGATATTTTTGTCCTCCGCCCACTTGAACAGAGCCCTATTAATAACCTTCTCAAATACTTGATACTTGATACCCGGAAGAAGACTTATCGACCGGAGATTCGCCGGATTGGAGTGGTCCTTTCCCTTTTGGGGGAGAGGATGCACCACAGCTGTCTTCCATCGCACTGGATATTATGCATTATTCAGCGCTTTGTTAAACAGCGTGGTATAAATGTCAACTGTTTCCTGAGGTAAATGCCGTAGAACAACGTTGGATATACCATCGACTCCTGCTGATTTTTTTTTAAGGAGACCTAAGTGAAAACTATTCCTCACCATCGGGTCAATGGATCATCGTATTTTCACTAATTTATACATGGTTCACATCCACCATATGTATTGACTTAGTATCCCACTACTAGTCCATTTAAAATTCTTGATTCATCTTTTTTCTTACCGAAGTAACTCACCAGTAAACTTGTTTATTGGCCTCACCCCAATGATCAATAACCATCTTTCGTTAACTCTTTAGCATCCAATTTCCGTTAATATAGATGATGGTACTCAGTACCTTACAGATCTAAATTTCTATCTCATTCCATCATTTCTCCCTCATCCATACAATTTTACTTGTATGCATAATGAAGCGGCTATTCAGACAGACTCCTTGCCCTCCATTTACCTGATTGCCTATCCGAGCAGCCACTCCACTACCACTCGCTACTCGCAAGCACTCACTTTCGCTACTCAACATCATACACACCTCGTACACTATTTCATGTACGCATTTACTCCTTCCATGCAGTTTTACCTGCATGGGCTCGAAGAGGGAATGCCTGCTCAATCAGAGCAGTCAAGCCACTCAACTGCTCATCATTACTTTTCTTCAGGACTCAGGTATTTCTACCATTTTGACCTGTCAAAACTTCCATGCATTCATTCATACATGCCACGCTTGTTCAATCGCACGGTTTAACCCGCATGATCCCAGAGAGAGCGTCTACTCAAGTAGACTCCTTTCCCTCCATATACCTGATTGTCTAGCTTGAGTAGACACCTTCTACTCCCAACGCTACTAGCAATCGCTTTCACTCTGCATCGATTAATCATCAAAACATCTGTTACAACGAGAAAGGACTAACTAGGCACGTCCAAGCTCCACTAGCCTTGGTTCATCCGGCTCTTCGAAAGTACCAGGGAACTAGGTCCATTTCGCTCGGCGATTATGGCGTTTGCCAAATCTTCATCTTTAAACCCGGTAAAATCAAGGTTCTCAGATCGCCATTCGGTTATGTCGTTCCGGAGCCATAACTGATGCAGCAGAGCTCTCCTCTCCAGATCATGATTCGGGCGAATGCTAACATTCACCTTGTACACTTGCTGGAAAGCAGCCCCCACAGCCTCTACTCTCTATTGCGGATCTTCGATTATATAGAGGTCACCGTCTAATACACCGTCGTCTGGGTCTATGCCTGCTGTCAGAAGTACGTCTCTGTTCGCTGTCGTCCTCTGGAGCTTAAGACACGGAAGGTCGTCTTGATCTTTCTTTCTAAATATCTTCTTTATTTTTGGGAACATACTCGTGTCACTAGAGTTAACGGCCCTAATTTTATTGTCCCAAAACAAATTAATAGACGACTTTGATGGACGACTTCAGTGTCCTAGTCTCAAGATCTCGTGTGTTAGTAAACCATTAGTAAAAGTGTTTAGTCTTGTCAGTAGACCACTTTTTTGTCTGTGTAGTGCGTCAATGGTCGCGTTACGGTACATGTCCGTTGCGTTACGTTCTTTGTATTTCTGTATTGTGCTGTTCATTGTTCGAAGAATCGTTTCGTCCATTTGTTCAAAGAATCTGGCGATTTTTGTATTTGTCAGGATCCTGTCATTTGCTGGGGATATACCATTTGAACGTAAATCGCTCAATAAGGATTTGGAGAAGCGTGGTCAGGGTACCTTACTGTAATTGTAAGTATGCACAGACACATACTCCTCCAACTCCATAAGCTAAAAAATAACGGTACCTCCCATACAAATGTTAAGAAACCGTTAAGAAAAGAATTTGTTTCTTGAAAACAGCTCCAAGAATTTTTATAAAACAAATGTGTGTATTCTTAAATTAGCGCAGTTCACTTTTAAGTATAATTTTTTTTTTTTGCGTACTTATTAACGGTACTTCCCTTAGAACCACTTTTCATATTTTCGACTTTCTCAATATTGGATGAACCTATTAAAATAATTTTTTTTATGCAAATGCTCCCTAAAATTGTTAATAAGTCTGCGTACTCAAATTTAAAAAAAAAAAGGTTTTCGATTTTTAAAAAATAAATTAAATTTTTTTTTTTGAAAAATCGATTTTTCAAAATCCAGTCACAGAATTTTTTTTAATTTGAATTTTATATGTATATTGTAACAACCATCTGCTATAATAATACATTTATTTGCAAGATCATAAATTAAATCTAATTATTAAACTAATTTATTTTGCAATTATCTTAAAATTATATTAAACCTGTTACAATGCCTTTGTAACATAAAAATATTGTAACATAAAATATTAAGAAACTTCCAAAGATAATGAATTCACTTATTCACCACACTAAATATAAAAAGCTTCTTCTCCACACAAGAAAGCTCTTTAAAATTAGTATAAATAAACATGCAGGTAGCTGGACAAATCACTTTTGTTCTGCTCACCCTGGTCGACGGTTGTCTACAATACCGCCACTTTGAAAGCCTAACACAAGTATTTGCGCTTCTCGCATCATTTGTTCCGTGTGCAAATTTTGCCTTCTCTTTAACAAATAACTGTAGTCCCACGGACAGCATAATTTTGTGTGGAGTGAGCACAATTTTCCGTTATTATATATACTGATAGGATTATTAGAATAATAAAAATAATTTTGTTATTATTAAAATAATCAACCGGTCTTATTATTTGACGATATTTTGGTTTGTTACTTTGCCTACTCAACGAACTACTATAGTCCCCGGACTGCATAGATCGTGGTAGAGATACTCACAAATATCCGCGCTCCTTTATTGAAGACGTTTCACAGCTGCTACATTGGCACCCAACTAGAGGCTCGAATCAAGTAGAGATCAAACAATTACCACGAGTAATTTAAGAAGAAGCAACCGTACTGCAGTTTTATTTCAATCGGTTGGCAATTCAGAAGACAAAATGGCTCTTTCAGCCGCTCAACTCAAAGAAGTTTTGACAGCTCTGAAATTAGAATCCACTAAAGGCAGTTTCAGTAACTGTACTGAACGTTTCAAAGCCGATCGAGATAACGCTATTGTTGAAGGCTTCATCTTAACAATAAATATCTACAAAGACATCGAACGCATTTATGATGCTGATGCTATTAGAGGTTTTCCACTCCTTTTGCAAGGTAATGCTACAAACTGGTGGCAAGGAGTCAAGAACGAGGTAAAGAAATGGGAAGATGTGTTTTGACTTCTACGAAATGCTTACGCACCCACTAAACCTGACTACAGGATATATATGGAATTGCTGGAACAAAAACAGAAACCCGGTTATTCAACGGACGATTTTATTTGTGCTAAGCGTGTCTTATTTTCGCAACTTTCTGAGCCTATTCCTAAAGAATGAATGAATCTTGGTACCCAAGAAAGACGGAGGAATAAGAGTATGCATTGATTATAGACAACTCAACAAACTCACTGTTCCTGATCCATATCCTTTACCAAGAATTGACGACCTACTTCACTCAACAAGGAAGACACAATTCAAATCAACACTGGACCTAGAATCAGATTAGTTTCAAATCCAAATAGCCAAAGAAGACATAGATAAGACTGGATTTATTACGCCGTATGGTATGTTTCGATTCAAACGAATGGCTTTTGGCTTACGCAATGCCCCAGCCACATTTCAGAGATTAATGGACAGATTCCGAAATGGTCTAGTGAACGTCCTCCTTCTCACTTACTTAGATGACCTAATAATATGTTCTTGTAGTTTTGAGGAACACATTTCTGACTTAGCACAGACTTTTGAGCGCTTGAAAATTTTCCAGCTCAAAGTGAATAGAAAGAAATCTAATTTCTGTTGCCCAAAACTAAAGTATCTTGGCCATCTTATTTCAAATGAAGGTATACTGGTTGATCCAGACAAAACCAACGCAATTTCTAGCCGACCAGAACCCGAAGACCCTAAGCAAGTTCTATCATTCTTACAAACATGTTCATGGTACAGGCGCTTTCTAAAAAACTTTGCTGAAATATCAAGACCACTAAGTTCTCTCACAAAGAAAATTGCCAAATGGAACTGGGGGAAAGATGAGCAAGTATCTTTCGATACCTTGAAGTACTTACTTACCAGTGCACCAATTCTCCAACAACCTTGCGATGACAAATCTTTCCGTCTTAAGACTGATGCCAGTAATTATGTAATAGGAGGTGTTCTAGTCCATGGGGAGAACGAAAATGAACATCCAATTGAATATGCTTCGAGGCTCTTAACTGCTTCAGAACGGATCTATTCCACTACCGAACGAGAAGCATTAGCCATAGTTTGGGCTGTAAATAAGTTCAGAGGATATATTAAAGGAGGAGAAGTGACTCTTATAACCGATCACCAACCACTAAAATGGCTCCTGAATTTAAAGCCACCAACCGGTAGACTTGCTCGATGGTCTTTGCAACTGCAGCCATACAGTTTCATGATTGAATACACACCAGGCAGAATAAACATAGTCGCCGATATGCTATCGCGACCACCATGTACGTATCAACAGCACCAACAAAGCAATTGCGAAGTGTGCTCGTTCCATATTGACATACCCGCAAGAAGACCTAAAGAAATTCGGGATGCTCAACGTCAAGATGATCAATTGAAAACTATAATCGAATCATTCGAGAAGGATGACGAAAGTTTATCACGATGGGCATCACGAGGATATACTCTAAATGATGGAATACTCTATAAGTATTCATCCGAGTCAGATGCCGAAAATGCTCAATTAGTAATTCCATCACAAGAAAGAGATACAATTTTAGATAATTATCATGATGCTGTTACAGCAGGCCATTACGGAATCGACAAGACCTTTGCTCGAATCGCTTCTCGATACTACTGGGACGAATGCGTAAAGATATAACAAACCACATAGGGAAATGTCTCCCATATGTACGGTATAAGCCAAGCAACAAGAAGCCATTACCAGAAACTGATGAAGGTTACCAATGGATACTTATAGCCGAAGACCATGCCTGCAGGTGGGTTTAGATATTTCCACTCAAAGAAGCCACTGCTGAAAGATGTGCAATCACCCTACTAAATGAAATATTCCTACGATATGGAATCCCACGACAACTGTTAATAGACAATGGATATCAATTTATTTCATCACTGATGCAGCACCTGACACATTGTCTTGGAATTCGTCAAATTCTTACCCCAGTGTACCACCCTGAATCCAATCCAGTGGAAAGGAAAAATAGGGATTTGAAAACTCAACTCACTATATATGTAGGCAACAACCATTCAAAATGGGCAGATGATTTGCCATCAATTCGATTTCATATAAACACCGCCAAATGTCAAAGCACCGGATATTCAGCATCATATTTAACTTTTGGACGCGAACTTCGAACTTGCGACGATATTCAACATGACTTAAGAAGTATTGTACAGTCAGAAAATTTCGTACCACAGATTACTCCAAAACTTAAGCAATTAAATGAAGTAATGCAATATGCTAAAGAAATAACTGAAAAGAAACAGGATGACAACAAAAAATACACAGATACAAAACGACAACCACATCCTAATCTGAAAGTAGGAAACTTAGTACACATGTACTAAGCAAAGCATCCAAGAAATTTACTTCAAAATTTGTTCCACGACGAGATGGACCGTATGTTATTATCAAACAATTTGGCGTCACTATATTTCAGATTGCCACTAAAGACAATCCTACTATACATTTGGGGACATATCATGTATCATCCCTTTTGACGAATAATTATCCTGGCGCATCATCGAGACGATCTCTACGCCAGAGGGGGAGAATGTAACAACCATCTGTTATAATACATTTATTTGCAAGATCATAAATTAAATCCAATTATTAAATTAATTTATTTTGCAATTATCTTAAAATTAAATTTAACCTGGCAATGCCTATTGTAACATAAAATATTAAGAAACTTTCAAAGATAATGAATTCACCTATTCACCACACTAAATATAAAAAGCTCCTTCTCCACACAAGAAAGCTCTTTAAAATTAGTATAAATAGACATGCACGTAGCTGGACAAATCACTTTTGTTCTGCTCGCTCTGGTCGCGACGGTTGTCTACAATACCGCCACTTTTGAAAGCCTAACACTAGTATATGCGCTTCTCGCGTCATTTGTTGTGTGTGCAAATTTTGCCTTCTCTTTAACAAATTACTGTGGTCCCACGGAGAGCATAATTTTATTTGTAGTGAGCACAATTTTCCGTTATTATATATACTGTTAGGATTATTAGAATAATAAAAATAATTTCGGTATTATTAAAATACCCAACTGGTCTTATTATTTGACGATATTTTGGTTTGTTAGTTTGCCTACTCAACGAACTACTGTAGTCCCCGGACAGCATAGATCGTGGTAGAGATACTCACAAATAGCCGCGCTCCTTTATTGAAGACGTTTCACAGCTGCTACAATATTAATAATATCTTCAAAATTGCGTTTCAATTTTTTTTTTCTAAAAATGTTTTCAAAATTTTATACATAAAAAATTAATTTTTTAAAAATCCCCTCCAACGATTTTTGAAGTTTTTTTTATATATTCTTATTTATCCATGAATTCAAATTGCATCTTTGTTTTCCCTCAAACTATAACGGCTAAACAATATAAAAACATTTAAGTATGTCTATTATCCATTTATTTCTACCTTATTATTATTCCCCTTTTACGAATTTTTGCGTATGTCACTGAACACTAAATACAAATGTGCTTTAAAAATCCCATGAATCTTATGTATTTATATTGCATATAAATTATGAAGTTGTATTTCTATAGCTACCTACCCACCTAAGTCCTTCAGTTTCATTATTATATGTACATGTTTACATACTTAGGTTCCATCAATATGTATATATATGTAGATACATTTTGCTCACCTTAGTTACATAATTAAAATTCACAACATAGATTTAAATATACATTTGTAGGTAGGTACCTATGTAACTATTCCTTGAATCATCCATTCTACAATTCATTATACTAAGAATCAAGGATCTTACCTACATAGGCTTTAAACCTACATAGGATAACTACACATTAAAGTTGTTAGCTACAAGAGCAAGTTCGTGTGATCCAGTCGTGCATTTTATTTATATATTGTATTCTCGTGGTTATATTAGGAGAACATTAACGTCAAATTTGCGGACGCACTGTCGTTGCAATTATGAAAGCTTTATCCACTTGTGACAAGCTACGTCCGCAGTTATCTTTAAATTAATTTTAATAAATATTTGGTATTATTAAAAAAAGATCTTCTAGGGATTGAAAATGATTCTTTTTTTAAATTATGGATCTCAGCCAAAGTTTGGTCCAAGTGGTCTCGACATTCGATTTTAATATGTGTTTTAGCAAGTATAAAGTAGGGTACGAGCAGTGGCAGACTAAGCCCGGGGCAGCAAAGCTGAATGATGCCCCATGTTTTTTTTCACACTATCAGAATTGGTCGAAGAGAGTTTAGAGCAAGCTCCGCCTTGCGACGCGACGGTTTGCTAACGCAGAAAACTATGTTATACCACCGACTCATCATTTATTGCAGTAATAGTTGTTAGTAGGCAAATTCTATTACAAATAACATTTTCACAAGTACAAACTGAAAATATAAACAAATAATATTACGTCAATACAAAAGAAAAAAATACGGAAAAAAACATTTAGTAGCGTGGAGCATTGGTTCTGAGAAGATTTTTTAATTTAATTTTACTATTATTGAAATCAAAAATGGTACTGCAGAGCTTAAGAAGGAGTCTAAGAAGTTCATGTAATCTTACAAACTTTTTATTCAGTCCACATTCGTATCTATAAGGGTCATTTTGTTAACGTCGGGTTAACATTAACACCGGGGTTAGTGGGTTATTGCTAATTGGGTGAGTTCTAATGAGTCAAAACCCGATACTTTAATATTGTTTAGAAGTTCGTATGGTCACCTTATGTCTCCTTCATCAGACCAGCTTCACAGTATTGCACTGTCACAAGAATTACACCATAGTTTAAAATTATCTTGTAAAATGCATATATTGTAAAACTCTTTTGACTTAAAATAAATAAAAAGTGCGCACTTTTTTACATTATCAAAACGAATTTTTATTTTTCAGCCTATTTACAGCATTTTGAAATACAGAATTTTGAGATACAGTGTTTTGATCATACAGTATTTTGTACATACAGTATTTTGAAATACAGCGTTTTGAGATACAGTATTTTAAATACAGTATTATGACCCATACAGTATTTTGACCTCAACCCTCTTAAATCATGAAGATCTGGAAAAAAACTGATTTATTGAATTCAATATAAATGAGTGTGTGTTGGTTACATTATTTATTAATATAAAAAGTTTGTACTGTACATGTTCCTTTATTGTTTGTATGTTTTATATATGTATAGCATAAAACCTATTTTTAAGCAAAAGTAGTTTTTCCTCGCGCAAGTGACCGCTATCTTAAGTCTTTTGCTATGGGTTTTGTCACCTGTGTAAGACATGCTTTATTTAGAGGATAGGGAATTTCTGATCATAAAATCATACTATGAAATAATGATCTATACGAATTAATTTGATAGTGGAGATTTTTTAACGTGTTTTTTATTATAAATTAAACATTTTATTTTTTAACAATTTAAAACACAAATTATTTATTTTTGCTTAAATGTATATTTCGGAAGCTATGCTTAAGCTCTATTTAAATAATAATGACATTTTGATATAAATATTAAAATTCAATACAAACAACAAATGCAATACAAACAAAAAATTACACAAACAAATTTACAGTGAAATTAAGGTGTAATATAAACTTTTTTGAAAATTGGATGTCTTATTGGTGTATCGTCACTATTCATTAAATTATTTTTATTTTTAAATATTTAAAGAGATTCGAAAGCATCTAGCTCATAAGAATTATTTACATTAGCTATTAATTTCAAATTTTGTAAACCAAAATTATGGTTATTATCTAGCATGTGTTGTGATACACTTGATTTTTCTGGTTCATTGTATTTTAGATGCGCAAAATGTTCTTTAAATCTTTTGAGAATTGGTCTTCTTGTCTGCCCTATATATTCTTTATTACAATTGTTACATTCAATTGAGTAAATCCCTGATTGCTGTAATGTTTCAATTTTGTCCTTTGATCCACTAATCAGATTCTTAATTTTTATTTCACTGCTTTGTCTAATTCTGATATTTTGTCTATTAAATATTGGTTTTAGCTTAGATGTAATTTCTGGATGGAAATTAAATTTTGACCATTTATTTTCTGAATCTTGTTCATTTCTGATAAAATCTAAAGTTGTATATTTCCTTAGGTTTTGTTTTCTTTTATGAGCAATCAGTAGATCAACAATTAGTTGTTCTGTATACCCATTTATTTTTGCTATTTCTTTGATTTTTTGAATTTCACTGTATTCTCTTCCTTTTGTCATTGGAATATTTAAGGCTCTAAAAATCATGGAATGAAAAGCTGATGTTTTTTGTTCAAATGAATGAAATGAATCAGATGTTACGAATCTAAGAGTATTTGTATTCTTTCGATAAATAGCGAATTCGATGTTTTCACTGTTTGTAATTATAGTTTAATCTAATTAGTTTAATCTTCCGTTTATTTCTTCTTCATAAGTAAACTTGATTGATGGATATTTTGATTTATTTAAAATGTTTATTATACTTCGAAGTTCATGCTTTTTGACTATGGCCCAAACATCATATATATATCTGAACCAAATTCTTGGAAAATTTCTTTCATTTTTCATTTTAGTCCCTAAGTTTGACATGAATAAGTTTGCTAAAAATGGACTTTAATGAGAACCCATACTGCAACCAAATTTTTGTCGATAGAATTTTTGATTAAACTGAAACCAATTTTCATCCATGCATAATTTAGTAAGACGGATCAGTTCATTAATTTCTTGTCGTTTTAGTGGGTTTTTCTCTAACCATTCTCTGAGAAAATTTAAAGTTTCATTAATTGGAACATTTTGATATAACGAGATAACATGAAATGAAACTTAAATTTCGTTATTGGTTATTTTTAAATCTTTTATTTCTTTTGCGAATTCAATGCTGTTTTTAATAGATCTTGTTTCGAATTTATTTGATAGATTATTAAACTTTTCTAATAACTAACATTCAAGTCTTGTAATTACTGATCCTGTTGTTGATGTTATTGATCTCATTTGTTTTCCAGGCTTATGTAACTTGAGTAAGGAATACATTCCTGGTAAGATTGGATTCGAAAAATTTAATTTTCTTGATAAATTTTTGTCAATGAAAATATTTGCTGCATTTCTTATGGCTGCTTTAGTTCTTCTTATCATTCCTGGTAAAGGATTAAAATAACTTCTTCGTATGGACCATTTTTAATAAATTCTTGGTTAATTTCACTATATTCTTGTTTATCAAGTATTACAATATTATTACTTTTGTCTGCTTTACTAAAGATAACCAAAGCTTTCTTTTCTTTCAGATTTTTTGCAGCTTTTCTGAAATCTTTCATTTTTGTAGTTAAACTCGTTAAATTTATATTATTTATTTTTTCTACAGCCTCGCATCTAACTCTTGCTTTTTTATCTTCATCATTGAAATGTTTAAGAGCTGTTTCAATGTTATCTAAAGCACTTTCTACGGCTTGTTTTTCTGGAGGTTGTAATGCGAAATCGAAGTTCATGTAATTCGAAATCGGAGGAAAATCCTCGGTTGAGTAATTCTAGTTCACTTGGTGTAAATTGAACACTTGATAAATTTTTGACAAAGTCCTGCACTGGTTCTACTTCTTTGAAAAATTTTTTTGGTTTAAGTTTGTTGTTCTGTCTGTTAAAATATTAAATTAATTTATTAAACTTTGTTTTTTTTTTACCAAATTTAATTTCAGCAGTATCCTCAATAAGTTTTATAAAAATATTCCATTCACTTGATTTTTCTATTATTTCAATTTGAGTTTCTCCTTCGTGGATTAATTTGTTGCTTAGATATAAATGTAACGATTATGTTTCTCTTTCTATTGTAGACAACTTGGAATATTTTGCTTTGATTTCAAAATTAAGCCACATTTTTTGTCCTGCACTAATGGCCTTTTCAATAATCTTGTTATTTTCTTAATTGGTTGGACCCCACAGCTTGATAAATTTAGGAATAATGTTGTTGTTTTTGCATCTCCGCAGAAAAAATATGTCAGCTTTTATATATTTAATCTTTGTTCTTAGCTTCAAATGTCGGTTTTTTGCTTTCTTTATCTCCTGTTGCATGTTAGCCTTATTGAATTAATTTGATAGTGGAGATTTTTTAACGTGTTTCTTACTATAAATTAAAGATTTTATTTTTTAACAACTTAAAACACAAACTATTTATTTTTGCTTAAATGTACATTTCAGAAGCTGTGCTTCCATCGTCAGTAAGCTCTATTTAAAAAATAATGACATTTTGATATTAATATTAAAATTCAAATTACTATAAAATTCAAAAAACAAAATTGCAAAAAATTGAAATTTTTTCAAAACCCTGCATTTTTTTATTTTTCAATAGTCTTCTTAGATCTTTCATTGCTGCATAGGAAAATAACTCGCGAAAAGGAAAGAATTTTCTTTATTTCATTCAAGCTCACAAAAAATTCAGAAAATGGCAACAAATTGACAATTTTTTTTTCGAAGCCTTCACCTAATTACTTATATTTCGTTTGAACATTATTGTTTTGACTTCATATTTTGTGTGATGGTCTCAACTATACATATGTACATACAATAAACATCTTAAATTATGAATTATTTGATCACTTAGTTTGTTTTATTATTAGCCGCCGAAAAACAAAATTTTGTTTGGGCACACACAAAGCCCTTTAACAAACGAAGGCATTGTGCAATCTTTTTGATCAAAGGATCATGTAGGTTTTTATAGGCCCCCCGGGCCCGGAGGACTGCGCCCCACCGCCCCAGCTAGTCCGCCACTGGGTACGAGAGCTACGAAGTTGAAAATAAAAATACTTTTTTTTTCTCAGAGTAAATTTTAGATGTGCCTTGTTACCACATGGAAGTTGAGATTAGAAAAGACCCGCTTAGGCCATACAAATTCCAGGACCGGTTAACTTCCGATAATATATATTGATTCAGTTCAGTGCATGTTCGATACTCGATTTAAATTTCGTATGCTTGGTACTCGTAGAATTCGAAGATTGAATGCAAGCTTTGACTTGGCATGTTTACATGATGCGTTTTATTTATGAGGCGCTTACATTACACTTCATGTATTAATTTTGAAGGTGGACGCTACAAAGTCAAGTATTTTTCAAATATTTCTTATTTAAAAAGACTTAAAGAACGTACATATGCTATTTTAATTAGTTTGTTACTAGAATGTGTGGCCTCAATCCATGACCTTGAGAACATGCTCTAACAACATAGTTATGATCGCAAGTCCTTATCATGATAAATGCCGACTTTCTCACTACCTAAGTTGTCTACTTCATACATTTAATTGAATATTTGTCGTATAATTCTGAACTTCCCAAATTTATTACATAGTTTAGCATTCAGAAACTACGTCGATAGCATTCTCTTCCCGGTAGTAAGACGCGTTTCGAGCTTCTCAGATTGTAGGAATTTTCGTTTTTGAAATGGCCCAATTTGAGATTTTCTTTAAACTTTTGCCGCATTAATTCTAGTCTACTGTATTTAGGTAAGCATTGAATTTCACTTTCATTTAAAGCATTGAGATTTCGAAGCATTAAATGCATGCTTGCATGAGTTACCTCTACCAAACAAAATAAAGAATGGAGTCATTCTTGTAGACTGTTGAACCGAAGTCCACAAAGCTGGTTGTACCTTAATCAAATCCTTATCCCAAGCACGATTATCATTTTTAATGTAGCTACGCAATGCAGACAAAATTGATTGGTTGACTCTTTCCACTGCATTTGATTGCGGCGAATAAACTGCATTTCTCATGTGCTTACAACCATATATTGCAAGAAAATCATGGATATCTTTTGCAATAAATTGTATCCCATTATCGCTGTGAACGATTTCTGGTACTCCATACTGACAGAAAATAGTTTGTTCCAAAAATTCAATTACGGATTTAACATTTGAGTTTTGAATCGACTTTAAAAACACACACTTAGAAAAACCATCCAGTACAACGAAAATAAATGCTTTTCCACGTTTACTTCTAGGGTATGGATCCATAAAGTCTATACAAATTTTCGGAAATGGTCTGTCTAATTTTTTTTGAGTGACCATAAGGTGTCTTAAAGTTTTGTTAACCGATTTGGTCTGTTTACAAATTGAGCAACTTTGAACAAAGTTTCGAATCTTAGTGGTGATGTTTGGCCAATAGTAAAAGCATTTTTCTCTATACAATGTTCTTATCATTCCGTCATGGGAACAATTTAGTGGATTAGGTGAATTTTTGATAATGAATTGCGTAAACCTTATAAGTATCTACAGTTTCCATTCACATTCACTCTTCAATAAATCTTCTTCCTTCGGAAACTCGCGCTTAAAAATATATTTCTCATCTACAATTCTAATGTCAGGAAAGTTCGATTGGTTTTTTTTCAACGGTTGAATTTAGTTATCGATATTCCGGTGAATCGAATTCGGAAGAATGAAGGTCAACTGCCATGTATGTTTCTGACTTCAATGAGAGCTCATCCATGAATGCACATGACAATGCATCGGCTACTACATTTTGAGATCCTTTTGTATGCTTAATTTCAAAGCAGAAGTCCTGAAGCTTAAGTGACCACCGCGCTAATCTACCACTAAAATTTGTTTGGCTTATAAGCCATTTGAAGCTTGCATGGTCAGTCACCAAAGTAAAAGGCAGTCCCTCTATATATGGTCTAAATTTCTTCACCGCTCGCCTTGTCGCGTAGCATTCCTGCTTCGTTGACATTTATTCAACTTTTCAGAAAAGAAAACTATAGATTTTTCGTTCCCATCTTCATCATAGTGGTATAAAACACCACCAATACCGCAGCTAGATGCATCACATTGTATGACGAATGGCTTCGCTACCTACCAGCCACCTGCTTCACTCTGCACCTCTACTTAGTTTTGCATTTTATTTATTTTCAAGTCATTCGGTAAATCTTAAAACCTGTTGCAAAAATAATATAAAGTATTCACGATATTTCACAATCGTAAAAGGGAAAAATTTGCGTTTTTTTTTTTTTTTAATTTAACTATATGCCTGTAAGACCTAAGGTCTTTTAAATGCAACCTTAACTGCACGGCACTAGTTGGGCACAGTAGATTTGAGAACCAGGTATTGAACTGTCTCATTTTAATCCATGTGCGGCATTCAATTAAAATTGGAGGTATAAAAAAGAATGCGCCTAGCGTGGGGATCGACCCCACACGTCTAAGTTAGCAATTAAGCACTTTATCCACTGCGCCATTGCCACCTTTATAATTTTTATTAATTTTGATTGAGTGGTTTCTGCGCTTTTTACATAACCATCCTGCTTTTACATTCATCTAAGCTAGAACAAAATGCTTTTTCTCATCTTCCCCGGTGAGTGATAATATTTGTTTGGTATATGTTCTGCCAAATCGAAGCAACCTAAGAAACTACACATTTAACATAATTTCTTTGTATGATTCGTGTACATCTGTGCTACTGGAGGAATATATAACTCAAGGACGTAAATTCTAAAAATAAACTCGCTGTATGTTGTGGACCATTCACTTTATCATTTTGATCTAACCGCCTATCGTCTACGGAAGAAGCTTTGTTTACATTGTACTATATTTGTCTCATCTGACCTGGTTAATTCACTGTAATCATAACAGATACATACAGTCAACCTAGTTCATTCTTGAACCTTCACTTATCATATATCACAACCAGACTGTGATTAATACATTATTCAAACAAATTTAATTACACCGTGAAAAATATAAATTTAATTTTAAAATCCAAGAACAAATAATCGCATTTTATTTTATATAATCGATCACGAGCTCTATGCTGCCATCAAATATTTACATGGTTCATTTAAGTCCATAGAAGACAGTTGTATAAGGATCGCTGAGTCCATAAAAGACAATCGATTTCTCTCACAACCATTGACACGGATCTTACCGCCACTAAAAACCGAATTGCAAATGACTCCATAATGCTTGCGGACGTGTTAGTCACAGGATCTGCTGCTATTCATTCCGCTATCTCCGGGATGTCACAATAGATGAGACTTTTGTCTAGTAAAAACAATTTTTTTTCATCTGCCCCAGACACCCTCAATAATAAATCTTTACAAATTGAACTTCAAGACCTTCAACTCTATCTGTTTCGAAGTTATGAATGTCAACCCTATTGCTGCGGAGCAACAAACGCCAACATCATCTGATCTCCCTACATCAGTTTCTAACAACATCGCCACCAAGGATTTGTTAACTATTGAGAAACATCAAAGTGTATCTAATAAACCCAACATATCATTCAATATTAACGACGACTTTCATTCAGCTAATATGCCTTCAACTTCGAACAACTCAATCAATAACTACTCGTATACTGTATTTTCCTCATCAAACATTAACAAGTTCGGAACTCTTTGGACTCAACAGGAATGGCAAAACCGCCTTACCCGACTTAGCAAATGTAACTCTAAATCTTCAAGTTTTTTTCTTAAGGGCGTTCCACGGTTAGCTGACTTATCTTGGATAACAAAATTCTTTCAAACTAAATACGGAATATCCGACATTGAAGCTGGATTAATATAAAAAAAATCTCGTTCCTTGATAATAAAAATCCGGGTTTTATACCTTAAAAATTAATGGAATGAAGATGACCAAATGGATTAACCAAATATCTGGTGATTTTATATATAAGTCTCACTCTAAGAATATTTCTCTATTGGCCTCCTATCCCGTTTCTGTAAATAGCACTAATTCTATAAATGTTTCAACACACACCCGAACTTCACCTCCAATTATTTCTACCGTTGCTCCCAATTCTCAAAAAAATCGAGCGAATTTCAATCCGACTTGCCGTTCTAATCCTTCAAACTCTAATAAATCTCCAATTTATAAATACCCTAACTTCATCCATTGTCACACTTTAAACCTTCCCTCTAATGTTGCTCCACTTAATCACCCCAGAGAGAAAAAATCTTTTGAAAGCAACCCCGTATGACTACTGGTTCGTATCCGATCACACCGAATACACACCGTCCATCCATTAATCCCCTTATATCACCAAAAGCAAAATTCATTGATCCTCTAATAACCCCAAAAACAAAATTTACTAAAAAACTTCACCGACCTTAACGACAATGGTCGTTACGTCCTCTCACGACTCAGAGATCATCGAACTTACGCAAATGTTCGCCTTTATTTGGCCTATCTACACAACCAACCTCATTCCATTTGCATTGATGGTATAACTGGAACCAACATTATGGCATTTATTCATCGAGAAGGCCTTCCAAGTAATACCAATGAACTTATGCAAATGTTTGTGCATTTTCACGTAACTTTTATCTTAACTCCTATTGATGTTAAAAAAGACCTTATAGCTTTTGCTTCATATGTGAGTTCCAAACGAATGTCGCAGCTACATAATAATCGGCAAATAAGTAAAAAACTTTTTTGTTCCTCTCGCTTAACTTTCAAAAGTTCTAAAGCCTAAATTTGTTTCCATATGCTATCAGAATGTCAGGGGCTTACGCACAAAAAATTCTGAGGTTTACTTGAACTCCCAAAAACTGCCATTTGATGTATGTGCTCTCACTGAAACTAATCTCACGCTTGACTCAAAAAGTAACGAACTCTACTTCTGATTATAATGTTTTTCGAAAAGATATTTTGATGTCTGATGTTTGCTCAAATAATTCTTCCACTGATCGTGGTGTCCTTTTGGTACTGCACTTCAAACTTGACTCATCACTATTATCCATTCCTAACACTCTTAATCTGGAACTTGTTTGTGTAAAAATTCGCTTTTCTAAGCGTTTCCTGTATATTTAATGTTGTTACATACCCCCAACCCAACCAAGTAGTGAATACCAGCTATTTGTAAATGCAATTGATTAGGTGGTTGACAATACAAGCTCGAAAGATGACAAAATCATCGTTGGAGATTTCAATCTTCCTTGATTAATTTGGGATGTTTCTGATGAGATTTGTTTCGTCTCATCCAATGCTTTTTCTAAAAAGGAAACCTTATTTACTGACCGTCTTGTTCCTTCTAATCTCGCTCAAATGAGTGGTGTTAAGAATTGTTTAGGGAAACAATTAGATTTGGCCTTCTCATCTGACGCATACAATACTGAGGACATTGAAAGTATTTATCCGCTTTAAAAGCTCGACAGTTACCACCCTCCCATTTCACTCACGTTCGCTTACGAATGTGATATTATCCACCCTTACTACGAGTATCTCTCGATTCAAAAATTAAATTTTCGTAAAGCAAACTTTGATAAGCTTAACGATTTAATTGGTAGCATCAATTTTGAATTTATATCTTATGAATCTAATATTGACATTGTAATTGACACCTATTATACCCATGTACAAAATTGTTTTTCACAAACTATCCCACTTTTACCACACGCAAATTTTACCTCTTCACCGTCTTGGTATAATAAAGAACTTCGTTCATTTCGTAACAAAACAAATAAGCTTTGGAAACAATTTCTCAGGTCGAAGTCAAATCAAGACTTTCTAACATGTTTCCGTTCAAGATAGCTTTTCAAATTTGTGTGAATCTCACTACTCCAGACACATAATCCAAACTCAATCTGATCCTATGTCTAATCCATAACACTTTTTCCAATTTATCAATTCTAAAACAAAATCGGATGGTTACCCTTGATAGATGGTTACTGCTGATATCTTTAGTCATGCATTTTCTTCATATAACATAGATAAAGATCATAACTACTTCAACTTTATGAACGGCTGCACTAAAACTACCTTGTCTTCGATTATCATTTTTCCTTCTTCAGTAGTTGATAAAGTACACCTACTTAAGGAAGACTTCTCATCTGGCCCCGATGAGATTCCTCCTATTGTCCTTAAAAAATGTGTCTTAAGACTAGCCCAACCGCTTACCGCTCTCTTCCAACTATCTATCTCATGTGGCGTGTTTCCAAAACAATGGAAGAACTTTATCATTATCCCCGTTCTTAAAAAAGGATGTAAAAATAATGGCGCAAAATTTTAAACGATTTAGTAATATGTTAAAACATTTTTACTATGATACTTGGTTAGAAAGAGGATTTTGCTAATTTTAAAGGAGTTTAGTATCGTATTATCTTCTTAACATTTTAGTATAGTTAAAACATCCGAATGGTTAGTTTAAATTTTTAGTATCTTACTAAATCAACATGTCATTCTGATAGTATATCGGCCTTGCACGCGGGAGGCCCAGGTTCGAGTTCTGCTGGTGTCAATTTTGTTTTTATTTTTGTAAATAATGAAGCTAAAATGATGAAAATATAAGCATCGAATACTTATTTAGAGCACATGTTGGGTTTCTATTAACATATAATCAATTTACAACGCATAAAAACAATAATTGTGTTTATCAAAATTCAAACCCTACAAATTCTTTGCTATCTGCTTACTAAGCATTTTACTAGTTAACAAAAGGTTTAAAATTTATGAAAAATTTGTATACTACTATGGATATAGTAAATTGCTAACTAGTATCCTGTTAAGGCCTTAATAATAGGAGGTTTAAATTTTGTGCCAATGTTTCTACCTATCTTTTAATTGAAGAAAACGTAAACAATGTGCTTCCATTATTTTTGTTTTTGTGGACTGTGAGGATTTAGTACTGCACAGTGGAAATGTAGTTTTTCTTCGGCTTTTTTGGTCGCTGTAATTTTCGCAATGAAATAATCAAGTTACATTAGCTTTCCCAACGTTTCGGCAGGGGTTGCTGCCTTCTTCAGGGGTACTTTATTTACACGAAAATTACAAATAACATAACATTTAAAGCCAATTGAATGTTTTGTAACCTGTAGTCCAAAATGCGTTTCGCCCAGGTACTACAGTTGGGCTCATCAGTTAGATGTACCTTTCTAAGACGCATTATTTTTTTGATCGATGATTACCGCGATTGATCATTGCAAATTATATTTTTCTAGGGGAAATTGGTAGAATTCGTGCACCCAGAAGTATGTTAGGTTATTCTTCAATTAAATTACTGGCCAGACCACGGACATAACATACTTCTGGGTGCATGAATTTAACCAAATTCATTGCAAGCAACTCTTTTCTCCGAAACAACATGGCTTTCTTAAAGGAAGGTCTTCGATCACTAACCATACTAAGTTTGTTTCGACTACCATTTGTGCTTTAGAAGGTGGTCATGAAGTTGATGTAATTGCAACTGATTTTTTCCCTCACCTGTTTATACCTTCGATCCAGTCCTATCTAAATGATCGCCAATACACAGTTATTTTTAGATCATGCACTTCTAACCCTATTAGTTCAACATTAGGCGTCCCGCAAGGAAGTCACTTAGGACCCTTGTTTTTTTCTGTTAGCAATTAATGATGTGGAACTTATTCTCTCAGGACCTGACCTTGAGATTTACGCAGATGATATGCGGATATCAAACCACATTTTATGCATCACAGATTCTCATTTGTTACAAAAAGATTCAAACTGCTTCTTTATTTGGTATCAACATAACTTCCTCGAGCTTAACGTAAGTAAATGTTGAGCCATTACCTATTTCCGAAAACGCCCGCCTTTGTCGCAACGACAATATTTTATAAATGATCAACCAATTCCGATAGTCACCTCCGTTTGTGACCTAGGAGTAATATGTGACAACCAGCTCAACTTTCGTCAACATGTTTTCTAGTTTTAAGTAATTGATTCTATTAAGCTTAATAAAAATAAATATAAAAAATCGGGATGACTCAACAAAGGTGCATAATTCAAGGCTGTCTTTAAAGCTTCGAAATATGCAGTGAAATATGCTAGCATTTTTAAAGTATGTCCGTTAAAGCGCTTGCCATAGCAGCGAAATTTCTAATGAACCTCCGGCCCCATCCGCACATTCCTAGAAATCTCCACACCCGGAGCTGCATTCCGCAAACCGAAGGCATTACTGTAAATTGATAGAGTGGACTTGCTTGAATAGTGAAAGCTGTTTTCTATTTCGCTGACTCCTCTAAAGGAGTTTGCCAAAAGGCATCTTTTAGTTCGACACTGCTTATGAAATGAGTATCTTTCAAACGACTAATTATTCCTTAAATATTTGGCATCGGATATGCACTTCCCTTAGTATGAGTGTTCAGCTGCCTGGAGTCCAAACAGAGACGAACTTTGTCAGGTTTCTGGACTAAAATTATGGTCGAACTCCAGTAAGTGTTGCTGTTCCAAGAGCAAGCATCCTATCAAGTTTTTTGAAAATTATATTTTGAAGAGGTAGCGAAACAGGGTAATGCCTTTGTTTTAATGGCTCAGGCTCACTTGTTTCAATAACATGCACACCAACAGTTGTTTTTCCCAGACTTAATTGGTGATATGGATTGTTCATCAGTTAAGTCTTGAGGCTCGGGTTTACTTTTGATATTTTAATGTCTATCTCTTGGGCTAACTCACTAATGATGTTAGGCGCGATTGTGAATTTATGTCAAAATTTTTTGCCAAAATATAGTGGCCGATTAAGTAAAGGTATAATATACAAATCTAGGTTATGAGTTTGATCACCATATGAAACTTCAACATTCACTCTTCCTATGATAGTTTGAGACTTGCCATCAGCAGTTTTTATAGATGAAGTAAACTCAAGAATTGGGATTTTTAAACGATTAACAAATTCTATGGAATTGGTTCCTTAACACTAAAGTGTTGTACCACTGTCTAATAAGCTCTTAATTTCAGTTCCATTTATATTTATTATGGCATAAGGTATTGGATCACAACTACTTATCATTGAATTGAAAAATGAACGTTTTTGGTACCTATTGCGAACCTTTTCTAACTTATTAATTGTTAATTTGTGATTGTCTTCATTTATGTTGAAAATTTTAGCTCTTAATTTGTTGTAATATTTTAGTCTTTCATCATAAGTAGCTCTTGTTCCGAAAAATATTTATTTTGTGATTATTTATAATTTTATTTGTATTTCAATCTAGTATTATTTTTTCGTGGCCTATGTCTTCATCCGGTATTTTAATAATATTTGAAAAATCGGGTTAAGTATTTGTAGAAGAATCTACTTTGGTTGATCGGGATTCGTCTGTATTTAACGAGACATTCCCGTCAATGTCAGATTTGGTTTCGAGTTTTCCTGATTTTGGTGACACTTTGGTCAGTTCAAAACTGTGTTATTTGTCAGTTCCACATCGATAGCTAAACAATCTATCAAAAGCCGAAGGACAATTAATGAACAAATGTCCATTTTGTTTATAATTAAAACACTTAATTGGGTTTTTATTTAGACTATTCTGTTGCCTATGCAAAGCAGAAACTTATTCAAAGTTATTTATTTTTGTGTCATCATAAAAATCATATCTACTTTCATCCAACTCATTTACACTTCTAAAAGGTCTATTTTGAGCAGGATAACTAGAACTTAGCATTCTTTCAACTCGCTTACACTCAGATCTGAAGTGTTCTAAAGAGGTTATTCTCATTGGATAAATATAGCTTAATAATTTTGAAATAATAGTTGATCTAAGGATATCAATTAAATCATCATCTCTCATTTTGTTTTTAAGCTGGCCCTTAAGCTGTAATATGGATACAAAATAATCCTCAACGTTTTCTTGTGGCAACTGCTTTCTGTCCATAATTTGCTTAATAATTTGAAAATCATTCTCATGACTTCAAAGACGCTTCCACAAAGAATCACGCAACGTAAACCAGTCGCCTCTTGGATTATTTCTCAGATATTGACAAAACCAATCTTAAGCCATGATTACGAAACTTCTATTTTGTCGTTTTGTTGTTGTAATTTTTGACAACTCGTGTGACTTCACACGAGATTTAAAATGAAAACGAGATAAAAGCGAAAGAAAGTTTGAAATTGTAAGGTTTGGATTTTATTATTGAAATTGTATATTTTGTTTTATGTGAAATAGCTTAAAAATTTTGTGTGCTGTTTGTAGGTGTAATAATAAGAAACAATAAATTAAGAAGAGAAGATGTAAATTAAAGATTTTATTTTAACAACTTAAAACACAAATTATTTATTTTTGGCTTATATGTACATTTCGGAAGCTATGCTTCCATCATCAGTAAGCTCTATTTAAGTTATAATGACATTTTGATATTAATATTAAAATTCAATACAAACAACAAATTCAATACAAACAAAAAATTACACAAACAAATTTACAGTGAAATTAAGGTCTAATATAAACTTTTTTGAAAATTGGATGTCTTATTGGTCCATCGTCACTATTCATTAAATTATTTTTATTTTTAAATATTTAAAGAGATTCGAAAGCATCTAGCTCATAAGGATTATTTACATTAGGTATTAATTTCAAATTTTGTAAACTAAAATTATGGTTATTATCTAGCATGTGTTGTGATACACTTGATTTTTCTGGTTCATTGTATTTTAGATGCGCAAAATGTTCTCTAAATCTTTTGAGAATTTGTCTTCTTGTCTGCCCTATATATTCTTTATTACAATTGTTACATTCGATTGAGTAAATCGCTGATTGCTGTAATGTTTCAATTTTGTCCTTTGATCCACTAATCAGATTTTTATTTTTTATTTCACTGCTTTGGCTAATTCTGATATTTTGTTTAATAAATATTGGTTTTAGCTTAGATGTAATTTCTGGATGGAATTTAAATTTTGACCATTTCTTTTCTGAATCTTGTTCATTTCTGATTAAATCTAAAGTTGTATTATTCCTTAGGTTTTGTTTTCTTTTATGAGCAATCAGTAGATCATCAATTAGTTGTTCTGTATACCCATTTATTTTTGCTACTTCTTTGATTTTTTGAATTTCACTGTATTCTCTTTCTTTTGTCATTGGAATATTTAAGGCTCTAAAAATCATGGAATGAAAAGCTAGGTCCACATTTTAGGACACGACGAGGGTGTTATTTCGGACGCAGCAAATCTAAGTTTTGACGCCATCGGCTTAAGCTTGGTTCTATACCAACAGTGTACAAAGGAACGGGAAACGCTGATTTATCTGGCCGGTCAACTAGGATTTTGACCAGGGATAATACAGAAAATAGTAGAAACCCTGCTAGACTCAAGCCAATTTGGATTCAAATATATGTTGTCGTACAGAATGAATCAGTACGTATTAGAAAACAAATTTGGTGTGTTACGTGGCAAGTGGCATTCTGATAGAGAATAATTCCTCTTAATTTAGGTCCCACATTTTAGGACACGACGAGGCTGTTATTTCGGAAGCAGCATATGTAAGCTTTGACTATACCCCAGATTTGGACGCGCCAATGACCGGTTTGCAGACATTGCTTTTGCTTATACAAACAAATAATCTGAAATTTCTTTTTAAGTATGTACTATATTTCAAAGCATTGCTTGGAACCAGAAGAGGAGAATACTGATTGCAACAAAGATGATGAAGATTTGGCCACTTTAGAGAGCGATGGGATAGAAAATATGGCCCGACACATATGCCATAAGCGAAGAAACAAAATTTCAGCCGAAGAAAATACGCATCGTATTTATGGGTGGACCACCTAAGTGAAGTCGGATTGACAATGCCATCACCATAGATAGATAGATAGATACAAATTTTTATTGCAATACATTTTAATTTACATTTACATAATTATATAAACAAAAAATTATTTTAGCATGGCATTTGCCATCTGCCAGATTGACAATTCAGAACAATTTATGTATTAACCCATTTAAAAATATTGTGAAATTAAACAATTTAATTTAAAAAAAATTACAAAAGGGAAATCAAAAGTTTTCATTCATTATTGCAGTCCTATACCTTTGTGTTATTTTGCAGTAATCGTAGAGTTTGACTAAATCCATTTCGTTCAACATACGAACAACTTGTTCCTTCGATAAAATGTCACTTCCAAATATGTCTCTTCTAATTTCCCTGAGAATGGGACATCTTCCAATAAAGTGAATAACATCTTCTCTTTCCGCCACGTTGCACATATTACACTCGACTGGTAAGTCAGACCTGTGTAGAATCTAGTTCAGATTGAGTTGTTCACTACGAAGTCTTTACCATTGTAACAATCACGTGTGCATTGTAGGAATCACAAAAGTAGTTGTTTTCAGCCAGGATATGATTTAGCCTACTGTACGTTGTTCTGAATATGGAGTCAGAAGCTTCAGCTATATATCAGCTCTACATCTTTCATCAACCCTTGATATGACGTCATAAAAGAGGGCCTCACTGGTTGATAAATCGTCTATATTTAAACCATTCAACATGGACGATGATACACAAAACTTCCGTCCACCTGAACAAAATGAAGTGAAGATAGCAATATCCAAACTAAAAAACAGCAAAGCTGCTGGCCCCGACGGACTACCCGCCGAACTCCTTAAAGCAGCCGGAGATGACCTGGTACAGTGCATACACCAACTCGTTTTTAAAGTCTGGTCAGAAGAAAGTATGTCTGATGAATGGAACCTCAGCATCGTTTGCTAGATCCACAAAAAAGCTAATCTGCGCCAACTATAGAGGAATAAGCATTTATAGAGACGAGATATAAAGAGCCATGTCTGGTTTTGGCATCCCCACAAAACTCATCCGCCTGTGTAGGATGACGATGGAGAACTCTCGCTGCTCCTCTAAAGTGGGTACTGACCTCACAGAAGCTTTTGATGTCAAGAAAGAATTTCGACAAGGTGATGCGCTATCGTGCGATTTCTTCAACTTAAACTTGCAAGAATTGTAAGAAATTCCCAAGTTAACTCTACTGGCACAATTTTGTTCAAGTCTGTGCAATTGTTAGCATACGCTGATGACATAGACATCATTGGCAGAACCCAGCGAGCTGTCACTGGAGCGTTTGCTAACATTGAAGCTGAAGCGACTAAGATGGGACTAGCAGTCAATGAGGCCAAAAGGAAGTACCTGCTGTCCACAAAAAGGGACACACAACAGCCGCGGATTGGACAAAACGTCACAATAGACAGGTACAACTTTGAGGTAGTTAGGGACTCTTTCTACCTCGGATCTGCTATAACATCTAACAATAACATCGCGTTAGAAATAAAGCGAAGAATAACTTTTGCCAGTCGCTGTTCCTATGGGCTAGGGAGGCAATTGAGTAGTAAAGCCCTCTCTCGAAAAAAACAAAGCAGACTCCTTATAAGACTCTGATCATCCCAATCATGGACTCTATCAAAAGCGGATAAAGATATCCTTAGTCGTTTCGAGCGTAAGGTTCTTCGCAAGATTTTCGGCAATATCTGCGTTAACGGGCTTTGGAGGAGAAGGTTGAACCACGAACTGTACGAGCTGTACAGCGACATTGACCTGGTACAAAAAATACGTATATCACGTTTAAGATGGCTAGGTCATATAGAGCGTATGGACAATAATGCTCCGGCTCGCAGGATCTTCGATTCCAACCCAGAGGGAAGACGTAGTCAAGGAAGGCCTCGCCTAAGGTGGCGCGCTCAAGTGGAAGATGACCGCAACCAACTTGGAGTGCGTAACTGGAGGCAGCTAGCCAAATACCGAGTTAGCTGCCGCTTGGAGCCTTAATGTTTTTATAAATAGAGCCGAGAGTCCAGTTTCAACGATAATAACGTAGTTTGGCGTGTTCTGAGGTAAGTGAACAATTCACTTTATATAAAATGTTAGCAGTTTTTCAACCGTGTTGAACTTTCTACATCCCCATACTTGCGCACCATACAAAAGCATACTCCCAGCTACTGCCACAAACACCTTGAATTTACTGCTGTGCGATATATTTTTATTGTTAAATATTCTTTTCCAAGATATATTCATAACAGTTTTCGCCTTTTGCAGTTTCTCCTTAAAATGTTTCTCCATATTTAAGTTTTTTGTTATTTTAATGCCAAGATACCTGTATACGCTTACGCATTCTATGTTTTCTCCATTGTAATTCCATTTTTCATTTACCGCATTACACCCACCATCCTTTTTAAATATCATCACCTTTGATTTTTCGATGTTAACTATGATGTTCCATAGCTTATAGTAATGATATGCTTTGTTTATCATGAGCTGTAGTGTTTATGGGGAATACGCAAACACGACTACATCATCAGCAAACAACAGTGCTTTAATATGCACTCTAGCGAACTCAACTCCACCAGGAAAATAGTCTACAAGGCCATCTATGAAGAGCGCAAACAAGGTGGAGCTTAGTGTACAACTTTGCCTAACTCCTGTTGCGGTTGCGAACCATTCAGAGAGTTCTGTTGCCGTTCATACTGCAGCCTTTGTTCTTTTGTAGAGATCTTCAAGAACGCGTCCAAACTGATAAACCCAGACTATATAGTTTGTACAGCAACGCACCTAGATCAGTTGTGTCAAAGGCCGGTTTAAAATCGATGAAGAATACATACAGTTTTTTACCTTGATTCAAAAAGTTGTCCGCTAGGCTGTTGAGTAGGAAGATGTTGTCGTTAGTAGAGTATCCTGCTCTGAAACTAGCTTGGAATTCTTTCAGCAGCTTTTGTGATTTTATCCAATTAAGAAGTCGTTTATGCAACATCGTTGTAAACATCTTATAAGTTGCGTTTAGAAACGAGATTCCTCTGTAGTTAACTGCATCCAGTAGCGATCCTTTTTTGTGAATTGGGAATATAATTGCATCCCGAAATTCTTCTGGAGAGAAATCACCCTCTAGTATTCTATTTGAAAGTCTTAAAAGGTGATCTTTGAGTGTGACCGTTCCATATTTATAGCACTCAACTGAAATACCATTCACACCTGCAGCTTTTCCATCTTTAAGGATCACGAGAGTTTCTTCTAACTCGGCCATAGAGAAAGCAGAATCAAGAATTTCGTTGGTAAAACCAGGTATCGCAAAGTGCCACTTAGTTGATGTTGGTTCCGGATTTAGCAGATTCATGAAATGGGACAGTAATACGTCCGCGTTTAATTTTGTGTGAATAGTATATTGTTTCCCATTCAACTCCCAGGCCAATTTCCAAAAGTCAGTAGGATTTCACAGGATGCCAAACCTCTTGCTTGCAGTTCCGCATAAATCTTTTTTTTGGTTATACAAAGCTTTTTTAAATTTTCTGTTGGCCTAAATGTAGAAATCTTAAAAACCCTTGGGTAGAATTGCGAAAAGTTCTCAGCCATACAAAAGATGTCTTGCGAGCTTTTTGACATCCTTCATCAAACCATGGTTCTTTTCCTGTTTGGCAACTTTTTAAGTTGTATAATTGTTGAGGGTAGGAAGTCTTTAAAATCTTCGCTAGCAATGGAAAGTCTACAGTTTGGTAAGCTTGTAGTTGCAAATCAAGATTATGCCTATACTCGTAGGCCTTTGCATTTGTCCAGTTGAGCTTGGGAAGTAGCCGCATACCTTGGACTTCATCATGCGATTGACCAAAAAGTTGGATTGTAACAACTACCGGAAGATGGTCTGAAAACGAAACTTCCTTAATCTCAAAATCTTTTACAAATGGTTCCCAATCATCTCCTATGATGGCATAGTCAATCACTAATGATCACTGACCCCCAACAAACGTAAAATGTCCTGATGCATCGCCCACACTGGTTCCGTTAAGAATACGCAGACCAAAAGAATCACAAAGATCTAGCAATTTTGTTCCTCTTGCATTACAACAAGTATCTTTTGATTGTCTATCACATCTTCTTATCTCATTCATCGCCCCTGGTTCAATATCAACTCTCGCATTCAATCATCACATCGGTAGAGCTAATAAAGTTGGATATCTCAAAGAATTTCTTGAACACTTAGTTCCAATTATTACAATTTAAATACATTGGCAGTATCAAAGATTTCTGTTTTTAATTTTTAATTCTGCAAACGAAATATCATTGTATGTTCGAAACGCGCATTTTACGCTTAATTTTTTCTTGAATCCAAAAAAGCACCCTCCACTGGCTCTCCCACGCGTGTGATTTCGCCTCGCAGGAATCCACTTAAAGGTATAATCTAATATTTTGTGTTCAATACTTGTAAAATTATCTTCCGTTGTGAAGGTTTCATATACAAAAATAAATCAAAGTTGTTGACAAACTTATAAAAGTCAATAAATAGAGATTTATTACTTAAACCTGATACATTGTACGACAAAATCTTAAAATATTCAGTCTTTCTGTTTAATACATTTATTACTTTATTACTTTTGGATTGGCAGACGACATTTTTATTAAACAAAACTCTTTCTACTCCTAGCGCTAACAGTGGTCTCTGGGTGTTGAACTGCATTACCGGCAGTGTTGGCTTGTGAAGTTTCTGACATCTGAGTACTGACACTGCACTCTGTCATAATCTTGTTGAACACGAGTAATCCGTCAACATCGTTGCATTTAATGGTATTGTTCTGATCCAGATAAAATGTTTTATTTTCTATTATAAGTGTTTGTCCCCGAATTAATACCTTAATGCTTTTGTTCTTGGCATTAATGTTTGCTTTTATTTGCGATAAGTGCTTACGTTTTTCTCTAGCCGTTTTGGTATAATCCCGTGCATAGTGATCCCCGTGCTGCGCAATTTAAAGGCCGACTTGAGTATACGCGGGACATAATCACTTTTCTGCATTTCAACAATGATATTTGCAATTTGGTTGTTTCTGGATCGAATGATCTTTGTTTTCCTTATCGCTGCAGGGTTATTTTCTTGTAAAAGATCCAGACAGACACTTTAAGCTTTCTGCATTGCATGATGATCGTCATCTTGCGTTGGAATATGTAAAACCAAATTGTTTTCGTTGGCTTTCTTTTCAAGCAAATCAATTTGTCGCTCAAGTGCATAGCATTTGTTCTCAACATGTTGCAGCTTAACCTGAAGCGTCTCATTAGCACGCTCCAGTGAATCTATTTTTGACTTGACGATTTTAAGATACTATACTAAGTAAAATTTCAGCTCACCTTATAGTAAATGACTTCCGTGCGATTTATTTGTTAATTCCACTTCACAAAAGACTTTTTAGTATTAAATAATTGGATTTCTATTAGAGTTTAAATACAATGTCAACTAGAGTTGCCAAATCCAAGGATGTTGAATGACTTGACGAACGTGGACAACATCTTCAAATCCTTCAACGGATTAGACTTAGAAATTTGTCCAGGCAACCAAACAAATCAAAATCTATTTTCTAGATATGCTTTTAGAAGCGCATAAAGTGTTTCAAGCTGAATTTGTTTTAATTTAAAATTAAGGCCTTCGTGTCACATCTTAAAGCTGGCGACACGTCTAGGAAGACCGCCGAACAAATTTTCTTTTCTTCAAGATTTTTCTCAAGGGCGTCAGTGATCCTATGCACTTGGTCAATTGTCGAATGCTTGCTTCTTAATCCGAACTGATGCTCAGGATTTAGGCGCTTTTCTTCTATTATTGGCTGCAGGCGCAAAAGCAATATTCTTTCAAAGACTTTAGATATTACGGACAGAAGCGAAATGGATCTTTACGATTTCTTATCATGTGATGGTTTTTCTGGTTTGAGAACCATTATAACTTCCGCAATCTTTCATTGGCTCGGAACGTACTCCAGTCTTAGAGTGGCATTTATTATAATATTATAATATTATAATATTATAATATTATAATATTATTTATAAAGAAGATTAATTAACCCTTTGCGAGGAAGCATTTTGAGAACTTCGGCCGTTATGATGTCATATCCCGGAGCTTTCTTATACTTAAGCTTTTTTATTTCTACTTAATTCGGGAAGGGTAATTTCTTCTTATGTAATTTTCGTTTGAGTTAGAACGTATTTTTAAATTTTCGTTGAGTCCTTGCTCATCAAAAGGTTTAAATGTGTTCTCCAGGTAATCCCTGAAAACGTTTGCTTTCTCTTTGTCGCTTTTTGCCCATTTGTTTTGATCATTCTTAATCGGAGGCGCTGGGAGCTTTTGTTTCTTCGTTACTTTAACAGCTTTGCAGAGTGAGTAGTAGGATTGTTTTGCTGCTGTCCAGCTTTCAAAATAATTTCCAACTTCTGAATTTTTGAATTCTGATATCGTCTTTTTTAGTAAGCTGCACAAGCGATTTAAATTTACCTATTTACCTTGTGTACAGGAGCTCGAGTGTGCTGCCATCTTACGTGCTTTTCGTTTCTCTTTTAGTAAATCTTTTATTTCCTGCGGATATGTTAGGTTTTTAAAGCGCGGCATTACCCTTTGGTACGGGGTGTTGTTCAATGCGGCTTGTTGTACGATATCAACGAAATTATGTACTGCGTCTTGAAGTTCAAGAGGCGTTTGTAGTGATACCCTTAATTCAACATTTTCCTCCATATCTTTCTTAAAACCTTCCTAGATGGGTTTCCCATTGGTTAGCCTGCGTGGTTGTTCATTCTTAAGAAGATTTTCGCTTATAGTGAGAATAACTGCAGAATGATCTGAGAACAGATCAAAGCCTTGCCTTGTGTTAATTTTATTTGAGGGTATTCTTTGACCACAGAAAAATCAATAAGGTCAGGTATTCTCGATGGATCAGTCGGCCAGTAAGTCGGATTTCCAGTCGAATGAAAATCGCATTTATTTTCCATTCCCTCTTTGTAGAGCATTCGACCGTTTTGAAAAAAATACCTATAGAGCCCCAAAACATTAAAGTCACCACCAAGTATAAAATTTTGTTGAAATTACTTTAGCACGTCCATAAATCCATTCTTTTCATTTACATCGTGGACGACAGTATATGGAAGATACATTCAGTACAACATTCTGAGTTCTAACCTGTACACCGATTAATTGCATTGATTCAGCCCCTATATTCGGGCATATTGTGTGTTCCATGCATTCTTTTATAAATATAAGCTGCGTTTTATTATCTACAGGTCTGGGTCTAGGTTATGTTTTAACACGTATTACAAAAACAACACGATATCCAGGTTTCTATCGGGGTTTCTATCTGGGTTACCAAATATTAGTATTGAATTCGGCAAACAGAGTGTACATGTAAGTACATACCTAACCCAGATCGTTTTATTTTCACGGGGTGAACCATATGGGTTATTGGCTATAATAAAACACGGCTATAGATGCCCCACCTCTTGCTTTGTTAGACGGATGAGCTGCGTGGTATTCTAAAAATCCATTGATCTTACTATTTGATTGTTTCTTGACATGCGTTTGCGATATCAAACAAATATCAATATCTTTCTCATGCATAAACATTTCTAGTTCTTCAAGTTTTTGCCATAATCCGTTGGCATTCCAAGTAATTATAAAATATTTTTTTTCCTTGATGTTTTTCTTTTTGTAGGCCGTTTTGGCCGAAAATTGTTTGCGAGCTTAGTTAGCCTACCAAATATAAGTTTATTTGTACTATTTGAACCAGATTGCTCTTCAATTTTTAAAATGATTATGTTTAAAACGTTCGTGAGTGGATCACCAGCAGTAACTTTTTGTAAAGGTATGTTTTTAGCCGTTATTTTGGCATATGTACTTACACTACTTTTTCTTGGTGTTCGCTCTGGTTGTGTCTCTTTTCCTTTGGGTATTTGGGCATTTAACCCCTAAGGGGTATGCATATGTATATAAGTATACAGCAATCTTCCGCATTCGCAAGGGATGCGTTCGAAGAAAACACCGCGTATACCGACATCGCGTACGCGGAGACTAGAAACTGTACGAAAATATAGAAATGCGTTCCAACAAATCAATTTTGCATGTACATATTTAAAAAGAAAATACATTCACACATTTGTTTTTAACAAAAACCTTTTATTATTTTTAACAAATACCTTAAAAAACATTATAATAAAGCAACAAAAGATATAATAATGAAATTAAAATCTTTTTTCTCGCTGAAGATGTTCAAAAATATTTTTTGTTTGAAATCATTACAGAGTCGACTCATATTTTTTGTATTGTTGTCTTCAATCAACGCGATTAGCATAGTGCCCTTCTTTTCCATAATCCGATCTCTACTTGTCTTTATTGTTTTAGCTGATAAATTTGTGGCATTTTTTATCGATGTTTTTATTAAATCTTAGTTGGCAGTGATTGTGCGAAAGGTGGATTCATTCATGTTGAAAAATTGTCCAATCGCAGTGGGTTTTTCACCCTTTTCTAACCAAATGTCTAATTTTGTGTCCAGGTTTAACATAACATAACTTTCTTCTTTTAGCACGCTTTCTTGCAAAGTTGTGACGATCGCTTTACTGATGACATCTTAATGTGTTGTATTCAACTTTTAATTTCATAAATTAGATGGTCAAAGATATTAGAATGCATGATGAAAATCTATAAATATTAGCAAATCCAATTCAAAAAACCAATACATAATAGTAATGTGAGACACAGAATCACACAATAAGAACTAATTGCAGAAATATTCTTGCCAATCTGATATCCCCAAAGAAATAATTTGAAAATAAATGCAAGGCCAACTGACGAAAAAGTTTTTCTTGGTAAATATGTACCGCGAATTGTTGTAGAGGGAGTTTTGGAAAAACTTAACCGCGTATACGCGAAACCGCGTATAAAAGACCGCGTTTCTGGAGGGTTCAATGTATATGTATACATGTATAAAATATCTATATATGTATATATGTTTATATGTATGCATATATATGCACTTGGATGTCCATTGTGATACCACTTTGGACATTTTGGGTTGCTGTTAATTTAGTTTGGTCAATTTGGTGTTCCGTTTCTGTGACATGAATTTTGGATTGCGAGTTTTTCAAGCACCTTTAAAGGGATACAATGCATACATTTTTTTTTCTTTGTTATACGTCGAAATTTATTTTTATATGGTACGTTTGTTAGGTAATTTGTTTAGTTTTTAGGTTTCATCAAATTAACTAATTGATATAGTTTAGATTTTGGGGCACGCGGATATATTTTTAATGGGCTTCTTGAAGCACATAGATATAAGATTTATTTTAGTTTTTACATGTCTTAACCTTTGACTGAAGTCGAGGGTCCAGTGGACCCAAGTTCAAACTTTAATTGTCTGTAAAAAACGCTGCGGTCGCCGTAGCTCTTTCCTCTTCTAGGTACCTTTCTTCAGTAAGCCGACGAGTGTGTAGTGAGACGGACGTATTCCACCTGCTACTCCTTAGGTCAGTATTAGGATACGCTTGGGTCCCCTGGACCCACGACTATAAATACGTTATTTATTTGTTCATTGAGTTTTATTATTGTTTTTCATGTATTTGATATATCTATAATGGAAAATCAAGAGAGTAACAAGATGAAGCTGAAGGGATTGAAGATGGTACTTCTAGATATTTTTATGGTAAGAAAAGGTTCAAATAGGCTATAGAACCACTTGCACGAAACGCTCGTGTCAGGAGCCATAACATCATAAGATTGCCTTGCACTACTTCTCAAGCCAGACCTATTGATCCATACAATCCAAAGGAATCATATCAATTAAAATCAACTTTTTCCGGAGCAATAAATTAAATCGAAAAATTTCTAATTTTCTGAGGTAAAATGTGACTTTTGTAGAGGTTTTTTGATCCATTTAAATCGGAGCCATCCTTTATTGGATTTTGACAGCTCATGGCTTGACAGTTTGGCAACGAACTATATTTTGTCGTTTTGACAATATTTTTTACTAAATGTCACCCAAAAGGAAGCAACGCCATGCATACATAAATCGTACGTATTCTTCTCTGGATTTTCGCAATGCGCCTATCTCTGTATAACTATGTACATACATATATGGTTTGATATGTTAACGCGCATATAATATTTCGCAAAAAAAAACTTGTGAATATTATTAAAATTGAACATGATTAGATAATAAAAAATAATGAAATTAAAACAAAATTATAGCGAAAACCGAAATCAAACCACCGAGACCACCGAGACCAGCGAGACTCTCGCCGAATATGGGTACCAAAAATACGGTCTCGTCTCGCTCTCGTCTCGGTCTCGTCTTCGGTACTTTTAAAGGAGTCTCGTCTCGTTGACGAGACCGAGACCGAGAAGAGACCGAGACTAGTCTCGGTCTCGTTGCCAGCCCTAGGAATCATTCGACAAAATATTTAATTTCGATATCAAAAGCAGAATATTAAAGTGGACAAACAGTAAACTGACAGCGTTCAGAATTAAATACAAATCTATGGACCGCGCTGAAATAAAAGAGTGCACTGAACAAGAGCTGGATGCGTTTTTGGGACTTTTAATCTACTCATCTGTATTCAAGTCAAACCATGAAACCGTAGCAACTCTATTTTTACGGATGGAACAGGACGAGAGATTTTCCGCCTTTGTACGTCCTCATTGCGATTTTACACTGTTCTGTTACAGATATTATAAATATTTTTAACAAAAACTCCCAAGCCAATTATTCTATTGGAGCCAATGGTAATATTGATGAAATGTTGGTGGCTTTTCGGGGTCGCTGTGGATTTAGAATGTACATCCCAAGTAAGCTCAACAAATTGGCTTAAAAATGCAATGCCTTGCGGATTCGAAAACACACTACGCGCTCAATACCTATTTGTACTGTGGTAAAAATTCAGATGACCTTACTTTGACAGCGGAAGAGAGAAAATTTCCAATACCAGTGCAAGCCTGTCTACGATAATGCCAGCCAATTTTCAACTCTAACCGTAACAGCACGACAGATAACTGGTACACTTCGATGGAGTTAGTGAATGAGATCCAAAGGTCTAACCGTCGTTGGAACAATGAGGAAAAATAAGAGGGAGATTGCAAAAGACTTTTTACCTAACAAAAATAGACGAGCCGGATCCTCGCTTTTCGGTTTTACAAAAGATAGGACATTGGTGCGCTACTTCCCAAAGAAAAACAAATCTGTCATCCTCGTAACTTCTATGCACCCTGACAGTACTGTCGATGAATCTACAAGCAAACCAGAAATTATCCTACACTACAATAGCACAAAAGGTGGTGTGGATTCTTTCGACCAATTTTCAGTTTATTCAAGTAGTCGAAGAACTCGTTGTTGGCCAATGCCTGTTTTTTATAGATTACTGGATATGAGTGGATTGAATGCTTACATCATCCATCAGAGCCATGAATGAGCCTCGAAAATGACGAGGAGTGTATTTTTGAAAGAGCTTGCCAAGATTTTGTGTGAACCCCATATGATAGAGAGGTATTACACCCAAAAACTTCCTCCTCAACTGAGGATGAGCCTTGGTTCGGTTCTAAAACTTCAACCAGCAGCTCAAGACTCTGATGATTCTTTCAAGTTGGAAAGAAATAAGAGAAAAAATACTCTTTTCGTCCGCCTATTAAAAAAGGCAAACACTGTACACCTGTGTGCCAAGTGCAAATGCCAATTTGCTTGACTTGTTCAAAACCAGTGTGTTTTGCATGCCTTTAAATGGGCTCACATTGGCTGAGGTTAGAATTTTTCAAGAAAACAATTTTAAGTTTTTGTTTAAATAGTTTTTGAGAGTAAGTTTTTCTATTGAAGAAAAATGTTTTGTTTGATTTTAATTTTTTTTTTGGATTTTATATACTTTTGTTAAATTATAGGTTTTTAGGCTAAGAATTTTTTTTAATATCGAAAAAAGTACAAGTATGAAATAAAAGCAGAAGTTCCTACCATTGATTTATCTTAAAACTCTATTTTTAATTGTTCAAGTTTAAAGTTTTAATAAAAATATTTATAAAAAAAACTAATACTTTTTGTTTAATTATCATTAAAAAATTGCTGGGTCCATTGGACCCACCACTATAGAAGTGTACATAATTTTTACGACTGCAGTTAAGGGTTAAACGCAAATATAATCGTGATACTGTTCATAATGTATAAGAACGTTTTTACCTACATTCATTGTTTCAACCCGCCTGCAGACGGAGTAATCACACATAATTTTAAAAACCAGAAGAGAGAGAGAGATTTAACGATCATGGCCTTTATAGCCTGTTGGCAGCCATATCATCGCATCAGACATTTGATGCGAGAGAGAGTTCCCAATAGGCATCTGAAACGAATGGCTTGAAAGCACTTCCAAGCCATTATATATTTATTTTCAAATGCACTATTCGCTGCATTCACATTTTGAAAGACAAAACAAATGAATTTTCACCTCATACCAAAACATAAGAATCGTGTATTTACTCGAAACGAATACACCATTTGATTTTTTTTCCCAAATGCATCGAATACAGCGAGTTTATATCGAACACATAGAATAAACCGAATACACCATATCAAGAGCGTAGGCAGGATTTTAATTAGAGGGGGGGGGGGGGGGAGGCTCATTCCAGAACAATATATTAATTTATAAAAGCTCTAAACTTACATATATTAAAATGGCTATGTATTAAAATGTCTAGGTCGTATTTCTACGATTTATTGCTCGAAGAGCTCTGATGAGAATGCCCCAATTCTTAATTTTATGCTTAAATGTCAATTCTTAGTCCTTCACTAGACCATCCTCTTCGATGGTCTAGCGAAGGACCAAGTTGGTAAACGTCAAATATGTAGCTGACATTATGTTTTATTAATAGCAATTCGTATGTTTATTAATTTGGGTGAGTGTGTTTATAACTGTTCTCTTTGTAATTTTTGTATTTTTCCAATTAATTCCAGAAGAGACACCAAACAGTGTATTTGATTTTATACTCGGTGCATTCGCTGTATTCGGTGTTTTTATAACTGTTAGGCTTGTTCTGCTCTATTCTATTTGATTCAAGCAATCAAGCCTAGGAGAGCAACGAAACAGTGAATTCGTTCTATCATAAGAGTATCGAATGGCGTGCAGTGTTTGTTTTCTATAATAGTATATATATATATAATTTTTTATTCAGTGTACACTACTTTCTATGCATGCAACAAACAGAATACACGGAAGTACTGTGCTTGGTCAGGAAAGGCAAATGAATGGGCGTTCGGTGTCGCACAGCTTTCTAATACATTGCTAAAAAATATTATGTGCGTTTGGGAACGTATAAAACCCAATAGGTAACCATTACTGTCAAAAGTCAAAACAGAGAAAAAAAACAAATTTATTACGATTACGCCTTAGCTCAAAGTGAATTAAACATACATTTGTTGGGTAAAATATAAATTTTAAATGAATCAGGAAGTAAGACCACAAATGTTTCAAAAGAAGAAGATGATGTATTAGGCACGTAATTAAAGTTCACAAACAACAATTGAAAAGACAGCTGATTTCGTAGTCTGCTGTACACTACGATACCTAAGTATACCAGAAATTTAGCGCTATCTTGGCTCGATTTGGAAATCATATGCTTTGTTCGTTGTCATGGTCGTCAGCTGTTAATGGCGTGTTATTTAACACATATTACAACAACAAGGAACGTATTGCACAATAAAGCTGTGCGCCACCGAACGCCCCCAAAGTATTCATGCAGACCTCTAGTTCCCAATATAGCGATAGAAATGATTCCGGCCGTATCCTTAACCAAGAAATTAAAACTTCTTGTCTTTATTTTTTTCTTTTTTGTTTATTACATCCCGCAAACGGGAGACTGGCTGAACTACGCAAACAAAAACTGCTCACGACTAAACTTCTCAGAACATAACTACTCAGTAAAGAACTACTAATCCCACAGCTACTAACGACACAACTATAGAAATGGCGGATGCTATTATTTTCGGTCGGGTTTTGGACTGGCAATAATAACAATAACATATGGGTTATTATGCAAATAATGAATTCCTATTGGTCAATACATCGCTCATGGGATGATGTAGTTAAATATCTACAGGTTCGCAGTAGTAGCAAATATAGGGTAAGAGAAATGTAGAAATGGGGGCCAATGATATCTATTAGTCAAATATTTATAAATAATTATAGTTAGGTAAATCCATATATATTTATGATAGTAGAACGGGAGCGGAATAGCGAATATAAAAATAAGGCCCAATTATATATATGTGAAATTAAACTATAAACATTGCCAGGTAGCTAGATATCCATGAAGAATTGAAGAATTGAGTAACATAATGAAAAATCAGGGATATATTTATGCTATTTAAGGGAAGGGTCCAAAAATTGCCAACTTCGTTGTTCTTTGATCGATTTCGATGAAGTTTAAATATGTTCTAGCTGACGCAGAATTAAAAAAGAAAAAAATAGTTTCAAAACAGAATTGTCAAAAATATGTCAAATTGGTTGTTCTTTGACCAATTTCAATGAAATTTAAATATGTTCTAGCTGACGCAGAATTATAAAAAAAAATAACAAAATAGAATTGTCAAAAATATGTCAACTTTCACATATTGCTTACGACTTTTTAGGTAACTTATTAACCAACTAAGTAAAACAAAATGAAATGCAAGAACTAATAAGCTTACCCTCTAAAACATCGGCAAAACCATTCCCCTTAATAGCGTAAATATATCCCCAATCTTTCATTATGTTCCTTAATTCTTCATGGATATGTAACAACCTGGCAATGTTTAAAGTTTACATTCACATATATTTAATTCGGCCCTATTTTTATATTTGCTATTCCGCTCCCGTTTCACCATCATAAATATATATGGATTTACCTAACTATAATTATTTATATTTGACTAATAGAAATCATTGACCCCCATTTCTACATTTCGGTTACCCCATAGTTGGTCTTACACCGAACTTGTAGACAGTGTGACCAATGAAAAATTTCAAATCCTGCTAAAATAGTTTTTCTACAAAAACTGCCAAGAAAAATGTTAATTTTTTTTAAAGAAAAAACTGTCAACTGGATTTTAAATAACTAAGCAAACCCAAAAAAGAAGTTGTTTATTTTGTTAAGTTTATTTAAAAAAAGTAAATAACATTACAAATACATACATAGTTAGTAATCCATTTCGCAACAAAAGAAGCAAAAAAAATCAGTCAATGTTAATTTTAGTAATATTTTATTTTAGGTTTGAGAAATATCAAAACCTGCTAGATTTCCTGCTACAACCAAATTTCCTGCTAAAAACTGACGGCAGGATTTGAAAAAAATAAAAGCTAAAAGCAAACTTTTCCTGCTAAATTTAGCAGAAAAAATGCTAAATTGGCCACACTGCCTGTAGATAATTAACTACATCATCCTATGGGTGATGTATTGACCAATAGGAATTCATTGTTTGCATAATAACCTATACTTGCTATTGTTATTATTGCCAGTCCAAAACGCGACCGAAAATAATATCGTCCGCATTTGTATAGTTGTGTCGTTAGTAGTTGTGGTATTAGTAGTTTTGTACTGAGAAGTTTAGTCGTGAGCAGTTTTTGTGTGCGTAGTTCTGTTATAGACCCCCCGGAAACACTTCCATGACAGAAAACACCACAAACTTACATACATATACGTAGGTATGTGTTCTCTTAATTTATCTATTTTGTCGAAATAACACATTTAATACTTCTCTTAAGACATATCTCATTACAATCCACTTCATGAAATGGATGTTGCTAGCCATTTGACGACACTTCTATCCAATTTCATCATCATAACTGCTTCCTTTACTTTTGATTGATTGAACAGAAGGTTCAGATTTTTGCTTACTGATTACCAGATATCCTCAAACTTTATCAACAGTTGGTTTTGAAAAATATAGTGGTAAATAAATAAATCCATCGTTTCCTACAAAATTATTATTGAATATAAAATTTAAAGAAATCTTTATTTAATTAAAAATAGTTCTTAGTAATTTGTGCTTTTTATACAATTGTGCACGCACTAAATGGATTTTGACTACCACGCACAGTGTTAGGCAACTTTAGGGTGCTACCACGAAGTTTTTCTCATATAACTTTTGGCTGGAATTATAGCTATTTCACGACTGAGAAAAACCTGGTGGTAGCACACTAAAGTTGTTGTTGGTCATTCAAAATCATTATGAAGAAGAGGTTTATCAATGTCAAATGTACGCATTTTCGATAAGAAATAAAATATCAGGCGCAATAATTTTACTTACTCCGAAACGCTGTTAAGATTATTGCCACTGTTCGGTGAGATATAATATTAGTGCAATTATTGCTATACGAAGACATACGAAAGCCATATTGCCGGTCATTAAGGAGCGTTCGTACCTTAAGATATTTCTTTAGCTCGTAATTAATCAGCGTTTGCATGACCTAACACCTCTTCGATGGGAGATATACTATCCTTGCCAGCGTATTTGTGTATATTAAGGTCTTAAAGGCCTCTACGAACCGCACGAAAGCGAAAGAAGATTCGTCCCATGAAATCATTTACGCTCTCAAGTACTGGAGAAGTCGTAATACTTTCTGGCAGCGTTGAATTAACAACGAACTATGCTACAAGTAAATTGCATTTTTCACGAGAGCTGACAAAAAGGGGTGACAATAAAAACGAGCGTTGGAACGGAAGACCAAGTTGTATTTCTAATGTTTTCAACAAATGACCAAAAGTGTTTACTATCTCTGTGAAATTGTAGTATTGTAGGCTGCCTTCCAGCAAGTGTAAAAGATGAATGCTGGCATTCGCCCGAAGCATGACCTAAAAAACAGAGCTCTGCTTCATCACTTATGGCTCCGGAACGATATAACCGAATGGCGATCTGAGAACCTTTATTTTACCGGATTTAATGATAAAGATTTGGCAAACTCCATAATCGCCGACCGAAATGGGCCCATTCGCCTGTTAATTTCGAAGAATGTCGAAATCTTCGATTCACTAAAGACAAAGATGTGGGCAGGAGTCGATGGTATACCCAAAGTTGTACTATGACATTTGCCTCAAGAAGCAGTTGTCATTTATATCACAATGTTTAACAAGGCGCTGAATAATGCATATTATCCAGTGCGATGAAAGACAGCTGTGGTGCATCCTCTCCCCAAAAAGGTAAAGGACAACTCCAATCCGGCGAATCTCCGGTCTATAAGTCTTCTTCCGAGTATCAGCAAAGTATTTGAAAAAGATTATTAATAGAACTCTCTTCAAGTGGGCAGAGGACAAAAATATCATCCCGGATAATCAGTTTGGTCTTAAAGCGGGGCATGACACAATTCATGCCACGTCTAAACTGGTTTCTGATATCCAATGGAACAAATCTAAAAAGCAGTGTACGGGTGCTTGTCTGCTTGATCAGGAGAAGGCCTTTTAACACCGTATGGTTAAAGGGGCTTTATCTAAAGCTTTCCAGACTAGGTATAAGTAAGCCTCTATTGTATATGCTTTATGACATGCTAAATGGTAGAAAGTTCGTTGTCAGGAGTGGCAATGTAACTTCTACCGCAATTTTTAATATTAAAAATGGTCTTCAACAGGGAGCGGTTAACTCGCCGATTCTATTCAGCATTTACACCAGCGATCTGATAGGTAGTCTAACTCAGGCAATTGCGTACGCCGATGATCTAATTACGTACAGAACAGTTCATACAGTTGAGGTCATCAAAAATCTTTTGCAGAGTGACTTCGAGAAGATTCAGCGACGACTGGAAGTTGAAAATCAACTTCCAGAAATCAGAAACTATTCTGTGTAGGACTCCGTTGTCTAGCGCCTCAAGGGATACGAGAAAGAACTGGCGCAAGCTAGTGACCGTAGGGCCACATGGACATCCACTGGCGAGTAAAAGTGTAGTAAAGTGCCTTGGCACGCGGTTGGATCAGTATTTGTATTTCGACAGACATATAAGTGCTGCTCTGGCCAGGGCTAGGGGAGCCTTTGCCATGACAAAACGATTGTTTTATTACAGCCGTCTTGACAGCAGGATGAAGGTGATTTGCTACATGGCCCTCATCAGGCCGATGATTGCCTATGGATGCCCGGTGTGATTCAACGTTGCCCCATTTCAAATGGAAAAGGTTCGGGTGTTTGAGAGGCAGTGTCATAGTCGTTGCCTTGGATTACACAGAACACCAGAGTCGGAGTACGCACGATATTATTCCACCCAGGTTCTATACAACGGAGCCAACATAAACAGAATAGATAATTTTTTGTTTAAGCTGATTGGGGTCACGTTGCCAGAGCGATGTCCTTAACCAACAGCTTAATTTTTGGGGCTTATTACCCCAATAACGAATATTTTGAGAGTGGGCGGTTAAGTGGCTACATCCCTCCCGAGGCATTCCTCTATTTAGACAGTCGAGGGCTGATACAAGATGGAATGGCGGTTCCGCTCATCTACCACGTCAGCCGGAAAACTGTAGATAGGCGACTCCTGCATGGTCGAGACGTCATCGCTCAAGGTGGAGAAGAGCGCCTTCGGTTCATTAGGACTGTGTCCGATCGGGACCGAAGGCATAGAGTGAAACAAGAGAACCAGTACTGGTGGCTCTCTAAACAGCATCATGATATTTAAAGTCGATTAAGATGGTATGTCTTGGCCGACTTACATACATTTAGGGTAATTAGGTATAGGGAAAAGTCTGGGTGGCACCAAAAAAAATTAAAAATATGTATGTATGCGGAGGCTTATGTGCATTTATCTGCGGGTCTATACATGTACGTGCGTACGTGTCTGCATGCGTATGCAAAATATAAACAAAAAAAATTAAAAAACGACAAAAAAATGCTGCTGTGGTGGTTCTAGTTTTTAAGTAGTTTTAAGTGGTTTTGGCTATTTTTAGGTGTTTTAAGTAGTTTAAGTTATTTTTAGTTAGTATAATTTAGTTGTATCTAGTTTTAATTATTTTTAGTCTAGCTTTAGGTTTAGTTTATAAGTAAAAATTAAAAATATGATAAGATACCGAATTTTTGTTAATAAGTTTTCTTGGTTAAATAAAAATAAAATAATTAGATTTAATTAAAATAGTTTTTAGGTCGAAAGACATTAGTTCTAAGAGTTATAGTTTAGTTCAGAGCGTAAATTAGTTGTAAGTTGTTGATATTTAGGCAAGTTTTATGAATTTTTGTCTAGCTTTAAGATAGTTACAAGGTAATAATAAATAAAAATGAATTACAAAAAAAAAAAACTTTTCGTTATACTCGTAAGATAATTTATTTTTGTATTTAAATGGAATGTAAATGGTCTTATTCAATAACCGAACTATAGCTATCTGGATAGGTTGGTGTTGTTGTATTCCCATGTAGGAACACAGCTGATGACAAAGCAACTCATGCCAAAAAAAAATCTTACATTGTGGAATACAACAACACCAACCTATTCGGATAGCTAATAGTTCTGTTATTGAATAAGGCCAATGACCTGGAAGAACGCCATTGTCTTGTCATTTTTATTACAGAGATCAAGCATCATCGGAACTTGTCACGAACCAGACTATCATACAGCAAATTGTAACTACTCAGCTTACCACAATCAAGCTGACCACAGGTGCATCTGAACATATATCCAAGTAGTCATAATTCATGATTGGTTCATTATTATGAGTATGTATGATGAGTTCACTTCTTATCCTCTTCAAACATGTTGGTTTGTGAGGAACCTCCCACTACAAATAAGACATAAGCCATGTTATTAGTTTATGCCTCCCACTTCGGTTTCAATGTGATTTTATAATACTATTTTATTGTCAATCTCATCGCATTAGCGATGAGTATAAAAAGGGGTGTTCGTTGTTGCGCTTTTTATTATTACAGACATCGTGTTTTAGCAATAGATCGACTTAATGAATGAAACAGGATATTGATAAATTAAGGAACATTAACTAATTAAACAAAATTCTTAACATCGCCATTACACTTAACCGTATGGTTCAATTAATGGGTTAATACTAGATACAAACAAAAATAATAAAACCAATAAAACAAAAAAGTTTCAGAAATACATTTTTTTTTTTTTTTTTAATACCATTTTTTCTTAGGTTAACTCCAATCGAATTCTATACTTATTTCTTCTCTAAGCACACAAAATATCAAGAATACTTTTTTTTAATTCTACTCCTCCTTACTCGCACACCAAAGGTTATTCCATATCATCGATTAAATCTATTGGCAACATAATCAGTTTTGCAATTACTATATTCTTACTCAATACCCCCAATCTAGATCCTGATGAATCAACATTAAATTGTATAGCAGCAGGCAGCAGGTACATCGATTAGATATACCTAGTAGCAATTGTTGGGTTAATTTTAACCCTTTTATCTTTGATTCAGAGTTGGGAAATCGACTTCAAGTGGTACACACACACAGTTTACTTTTTGTTACACGTAAAAGGGGTGATAAGCTCATGTATGAATGCTTTTCTGATTGTCCATTTTGTGTACGCCATCTTCCGAGTTCCGGGGATTTTTTGTGAGTAAGAGTGCCTAATGAAAAGGAGTATGATACTCTCTTTTGATATAGAAAAGAAACTATTTCGCTACAACCGTTCAATTCAATTGTTAACCCTTTTCAATGAAGTTCATATAGACGAGGAGTTGGATGAATATTAAACAAACACATCATAATTTCACCCTTTGAACTCAAATTCACTAATTTTTAGAAGCACAAAGATCAAACAATATCCACCAGAAATATTACATATGTCGCCGCAGGTGATCCCATCATTTAGCTTAATTATAATTCATAGTATTTCAGTTTTATTATATTTCCATGCAAAATTTCAACTAGACAAGTCGCATCTAATGAGACAGCCAAATTCATTACGACATGCCACAGGCGACAGGACGTGAAAAAACTCTCCCTACCCCCATTCGGTGGTAAATTGAAAAGATTTACACAAAAATATTCATAAAACAAAAAAAAAAAACACTTAAACAATAGGTCTAAAACCAACAAGTTGAGATTCTTGTCGCGTAATTAAATCCAATGGGCAAGACTAACGACTACCCAAAACAAATAAAGTATATACCTATAAAACAAAACAACTGAAGAAAAAAAAATGAAATTATAATTAGAGACAAAAAAAGCTAGGACTGCGGTCTTGGCCTTGTTATTGCGTATAACTGTCGGTGTCGAAAGATCAAGTTGAAAATCCGATTTAATCCTGATGACAAACAAGGAAGCTCCTAGGCTTGTAATTATTTAGCTTTTTTATAAATAAATCTAAAAGCCCACCCACAGACTCGTACTCATTATAAAAGACCCTAACCAACCAACAAAAAAAAACATTGAAGTAAGGACGTAAAATTCTCGAATTGACTTGATGGCGTAGTAGTAGGTACATTTTGTCAGTTTCTTAATAAGAAGCCGGAAGATGTCTTTCAAGAAGTTCATGCTGCCGGCTTTGCTTTAATTAAGCACCAGGATTTGGTTTCACACAGTTGTTATATAAGAGGAGTCCCCTCTTGTTTTAAGTAAATTACCGAACAATGAGGAATGTAATTAAAAAAAAAAGGACGAAGGACGTTGTAAACGATGGCCAATTAACCACTTTAGTGGTTTTTGTCAGAGTTGGGGCTATAGACCGTTATAAGTTTTTCTTCTGTTTGCTGTGATCGAGGGGTGTTTTTTTTTAAGTGTCATGTTTAAGGAAAATTAATTAGTGTTGGGCAACAATTTGCTCCTTAATGTTTTTGGGTATGGAATTTGAAAGAGGTGGACAATAGACCACTTGTGTGAATTTAAACAGATTTTATTTTGTTTTTCTTTGGGAATTCATTTTAAATAGAAATAAAGCTTGTCATTGTCTTGTTCTTAAAGATAAAAGGCTAGCCCAACAATCGGAGCAATATAAATGTGAGTGAATGTATGAATTTGGGGTATTGATGCACTGCGACCTTGAAATCTATTGTTCCCCCTACCGAAATTGTACACTACGTCCTCCAAATTAATTCCTTTTAGGAATTTAAGTATTTGTAGTAGAGTGTAGTTCCTTTTCCTTTATTAGGTGATGTCCCATAAATGTGTATAACTGGTGAATGATGGCTTCACAACTCCCAAATATGTGGTCAGGTAGGTGTCTCCTCGTACACCTTACAAAACTTAAAGAGAACATTGCTCTCCAAATCCCAGGATATTAAGGTGCCTGCTCAGTTTATATTGGCCAGTGAGGAGACGTGTTATTACTTTTAGTTTGTTCCTACTAAGGTTGATAAGGATAAGAACCGCTTATGGCTGTAGTTCCCAAGTAGTAGTTTAGCCAGTCTTAATCAGGGGAGTTTATTCATATATATGATCTTTTGGCATCCTCTTCGGATCTAATCTTGTTTTTGATCACGTTTTCTCCCATTCCGCAATAGGCCTCTGGTTCCATTAAAGTTGACGTTGCTCTTATTCTTGCTAGGAGGTTTGCTTATTTGTTGCCATGGATTCGTATATGTCCATTTGTGCCCAACGAATTAAGACTTTATTATACTTGCTCAGCTTACACATTCGCATACCTGTTTTGAGTTGATGGAGTAAGTGATTAGTGCATTTAGTGCAGATTGACTATCAGACATGAAGGCAATGTTTTGGTTCCTTTAGTTTTTTTCAAAATTAGGTTCTGCGTATTTTCTTATTACCTTAACGTCGGCCTGGTAAATGCTATCAGAACCCAGAGTTGGATTCTATGCTCAAAAACTCCTGCACCAGTCCCATCAGTTGTTTTCGATCCATTATTGAACCACTTGGTGGCATTTTCTTTGAGTGTGTAGTTAAAAATCTCACCTACCAAGAGCAAAAATGTGGCAAACTTGAAAAGTAGAAATAAAAGGTCGGCTGAGGCATTTGTCCAAGAATTGCCAGATGATGTAGAAGTATGCTTACTTGATTTTCTAGCCAAATTGAAGATGTTGCGTAGGTGTATTTCTTTGATAACTTGATATATGTAAATTTTAAATTAACTATGGTTGCATTTATTGTTTGAGTACCTATGGCAAATGAAAAGCGCTTGATTAATACAGATCGGTGTGATACTTCCGGTATCTGTGGCGTCAACCGAGCGATCTTTTTCATGCTTGTGCTGAACGGTTTGATTTTGCTGAACATCTGTGGGGATATTGAGGTTGACTATGAGGACGTTATAAATATAATGACAAAAGTACCAAGGCACATGGATTTTATTTTATAAAATATTGTACCTAACTAAAAATGAATATACAAACTTGTATACATTGAACCATGAGCATGTTCAATACACGATAAAGACACAAGAAGTTTTTCAATTAAAATGAAAAAGAAGATCAGCACCACTAGATCAAAGGAATCTGATGATCTTGGCAAGTCATGAAATAGTAATAATTCCAGCCAAAAATAATATGAGAATAACTTGGTGGTAGCACACTCCATTTGTTGTTGGTCATTCAAAATGATTAAAATGATACAAGAAGAGCTTTAAAAGCAAGTATGTGATCATACAAAAATCGAATATGTGACTACAAGAAACCTTTAAATGAACGAGAGTTCAAAATAATGGGAGTTCAAATAAGCAAGAGGCAGGTAGGGTAGAATTCAAATAAACAAGAGTTGATTAAAATGTTACCACTATTTTTTCAAATACTTGAACCAAATAAAGAACAACACTGTTAGTAGAACAGAGCACTTTTAACTAGAAAGAACACTTACGACTGCGGGCTTTTTGAAACCACTACGCCGACAGTTTTGTTCACGTCAGACTTCAAATTATAGAGAGTACGGGAAACAGAAATTCAAATTATAGAATATTGGTGATCGAGATGCCATTCCTACAACTTCAAATTACCGAGTGGACCTAGTTAATTTTTTTAACTATATGTCTGTAAGATCTAATGTCTTTTAAATGCAACCTGAAGGAATAGAAAAATAGGAAAGAATTTTTTGTTGGCACAGTGGATTTGAGAATAAGGTATTTAGTATTTCATTTTAAAACACAGGCGGCATCCAATTAAAATTGGAGGTTTAGAAAAGAATGCTGCCTAGCATGGGGTTCGAACCCGCACGTCTAAGTTAGCACTATTTTTTTTTTTTTTTTTTTAATTCATTTTTATTTCATATTAACTTATAACTATCTTAAAGCTAGACAAAAATGTTTAAAACTAGCCTAATTATCAATTACTTACAACTAATTTACTGGCCCTTTACGGGCGCTCTAAACTAAACAATAACTCTTAGAACTAATGTCTTTCGACCTAAAAACTATTTTAATTAAATCTAATTATTTTATTTTATTTTTCCAAGGAAACTTTCACAAAAAAAACTTGGTATCTTATCATTTTTTTTTGTTACTTATAAACTAAACCTAAATATAGATGTAAAATAATTAAAAACTACATAAAACTAACTTATACTAACTAAAAATAACTTAAACTACTTAAAATACCTAATAATACTATAAACTACTTAACAACTAGAACAGCCACAGCAGCATTTTTTTTTTGGTTTTTTAAAATTTTTTTTTGTTTATTTTTTATATGCATGCAGACACACACCAACATGCAACCCACCCAAACATGTAAATACGCACATACATATACGTACGCACATACATGTACAGACACGCACATACATGCACGTATGCCCCCGCATACATACATATTTTTAATTTTTTTTTTTTGGTGCCACCCCGACTGTTCCCTATACCTAATGCCCTAAATCTATGTAGGTCGGCCAAGATATACTATCTTCATCGACTTTAAATATTATGATGCTGTTCAGAGAGCCACCAGAACTGGTTCTCCTGTTTCGCCCTATCCCTCCGGTCCCGATCGGACACAGTCGTACTGTACCGAAGGCGCTCTTCTCCAAATTGAGCGATGACGTCTCGACTATACAGGAGTCGCCTATCCACAGTTTTCCGGCTGACGTGGTAGATGAGCGGAACCGCACCTCCATCCTGTATCAGCCCTCGACTGTCTAAATAGAGGAATGCCTCGGGAGGGATGTAGCCACTTAACCGCGCACTCTCGAAATATTCGTTATTGGGGTAATACGCCCCAAAAATTAAGTTGTTAGTTGAGGACATCGCTCTTGCAACGTGCCCCCGAATCAGCTTAAACAAAAAATTATCTATTCTGTTTATGTTGGCTTTGTTGTATAGAACCTGGTTGGAATAATATCGTTTGTACTCCGACTCTGGTGTTCTGTGTATTCCAAGGCAACGTCGAAGACACTGCCTCTCAAACACCCGAATCTTTTCCATTTGAGATGGGGCAACGTTGAACCACACCGGGCATCCATAGGCAAGCATCGGCCTGATGAGGGCCATGTAGCAAATCACCTTCATCCTGCCGTCAAGACGGCTGTAATAAAACAATCGTTTTGTCATGGCAAAGGCTCCCCTAGCCCTGGCCAGAGCAGCACTTATATGTCTGTCGAAATACAAATACTGATCCAACCGCGTGCCAAGGCACTTTACTACACTTTTACTCGCCAGTGGATGTCCATGTGGCCCTACGGTCACTAGCTTGCGCCAGTTCTTTCTCGTATCCCTTGAGGATCTAGACAACGGAGTCCTAAACAGAATAGTTTCTGATTTCTGGAAGTTGATTTGAGGGTGCACCACAGCTGTCTTCCACCGCACTGAATAATATGCATTATTCAGCGCGTTGTTAAACAGTGTGGTATAAATGTCAACTGCTTCTTGAGGCAAATGTCGTAGTATAACTTTGGATATACCATCGACTCCTGCAGACTTCTTTTTCTTTAATGAATCGAAGATGAGCTGGAGCTCATTCTTCGAAATTAAAAGGGGACTAGGCCCATTTCGGTCGGCGATTATGGCGTTTGCCTAAACTTCATCATTAAACCCGGTAAAACCAAGGTTCTCAGATCGCCATTCGCTTATATCGTTTCGGAGCCATAATTGATGAAGCAGAGCTCTGTTCTCCAGGTCATGATTCGGGCGAATGCTAGCATTCACCTTGTACACTTGCTGGAAAGCAGCCCCCACAGCCTCCACCTTCTCCTGTGGATCTTCGATTATGAAGAGGTCATCGTCCAAGACGGCGTCATCTGGGTCTATGCCTGCTGTCAGAAGTACGTCTCTGTTTTGTGTCGTCCTCTGGAGCTTAAGATACGGAAGGTCGTTTTGATCTTTTCTTCTGAATATCTTATTAATTTGTGGGAACATACTCGGGTCGGTAGCGTTCACGGCCCGAATTTTGTTGTCCCAAAACAAATTAATGGACAACCTATAATTTTCTTTGATCAATTGGTTGATGTTTTTGATGGACGACTTCAGTGTCCTTATCTCCAGATCTCGTGTGTCAGTAAACCGTCTGTACAAGCGTTTTAGTCTTGTCAGTAAGCCACTTTTTTGTCTGTGTAGTGCATCAATTGTCGCGTTACGGTACATGTCAGTTGCGTTACGTTCTTTGTATTTCGGTATTGTCCTGTTCAATGTTCGTTGAATTGTTTCGTCCATTTGTTCTACGTATCTGTCAATTTCAATATTTGTCATGTTCCTGTCATTTGGTGGGGATATACCATTTGATCGTAATTCGCTCAATAAGACGTTCGAGAAGCGTGGCCAGCGCACCTTACTGTAATTGTAAGTATGCACCGGTACATACTCCTCCAACTCCATAAGCGCGTTCGGAAGTTGTATTAGGGCGGCGAGTCCGCAGTGGTCACTGCCGTACTCGATCGTTCTTAAACAATTTTTAGGCCCATGGCCCACAGTATCAGTAATTGTTAGTCTTGCATCTTTCAACAATAGATCCAGATAGGCACCGCTTCTTGGAAACGATGGTCTGTCTGTAGCGAGAAGTTCAATGCGATACTCCAGGTTGTATCGACCCATCCAATTATACAGATGGTTACCACGAGGATTTTGTATTTGATTTCCCCAATCTATATGTTTGGCATTCAAATCACCAGCCAATATGTAGTAGTTTTCTTCCGAGCTCAATCTTAAGCATTCAAAAAGCTTTTCAAGCTCTGTTATAAACTGTGTGGGCTGAGGTGTTTCCGGTGCATAGGCAGCGATCACATACATTCGCTTCCCCTGTTGGAGATGAATGCATATGATGCATGCCTCTAACGTCCGAAATTTACGCACATCACTATTATATATTACCTTATGACTAATGCCTTTACGTATAAAGATTGCGACGCCCCCTCCTTGAGTGCAGTTGGGTCGGTCTCTCCTTACGATATTGTAATTGCTGTTAGTCAATTTATGTTTCTGGTTAAGGTTAGTTTCGCTACCCATAAACAAATCTGGACTTATGTCTTTAAGCAATTGGAATAAATTCGCTCTACGTTCGGTCCTAATCAGTGAATTTACATTTACAGCTAGGATCTTAAAGGGCCTCTCCGGCAGAGCGCCCTTAACCTCTTAGTTGCATTAAGATCGGCAAAACAGAGTAGAGATAATCCACCCTAGTCGCCTGCTCCCTGATCTGGTTTTGGAGGCCAGTCAACTGACCCTGGATGGCCAGTAGAGTGCCCATAATATCCGCCTGTGCCTCCGGTGCCTTAGGCACAGGGGCCTGTTGGGCGACCTTTGGTGTAGGCTGTACCGTGCTTCCCCTTACTGACGCCATTTGGGCGTTAGAAATTTGGGGGTTGACGGGCGTTGTTTTAGGAGGGCGCACTGTTGGACGCTTTTCTACCACTGTTTGCTTTGCTGCTTTATTGTTTTTTATAAGCTGAAACGTCGGGCATCCCCGATAATTAGCGGGGTGTCCGGCGCCTCGGCAGAGTACACATTTAAGCTGGGTCCTATCTTCGACCCGTTCCTTTCCTAACTTGCATTCATCTGCATTGTGGTTCTCTCCACACTTAACGCAGCGTGACTGCATTTCGCAGTTTGCTGCGGCGTGACCGAACCTTTGGCAGCGCATGCATTGAAGCATGTCGCCGCGCCTTTTTAATTTGTCCCAAGTTACAACCTGGCAGTTGAGGACGGATATACTCCTCAAACTATCCAGTTTGCTGCTGGGTGAGAGTTGAACAAGGAAGAAGGGAAGACTCCGCTTCTCCCGCCTAGCTCTAACTGTAGCGAACGGCTTGACCCCGATAAAGTCGAGATCGTCATTCGCTTTTTGGCGGAGTTCATTTAAGAGCACCTGTGGTTCCGTGTAGGAATCTATGCCCTTCAAAAGGATCGTTTGAAATTTTTCGGTTTTAGGGGTGAAACTAAAGAATTCGGTAGTAGTTTCTTTTAGCAACTCTTTAAATTTTTTGTGCTGTTCCAGTGTGAAGCACTGGATAGCATGCCTATCGTTATTTAATCTTTTAATAGTAAAATTTTGACCTATGGTCAACTTACATAGATTTGTATGTTGTATATGTTGTTGATGTTGTTGCTGCAGAATCACTGCTTGTAATTGGAACATCTTTCGATGTTCCCTCAGCTGATGCCATCGCTGGCCTCATTGGCCCTAGGACACCTCTCGATGTCCCGGTGCTTAAACTTCTCCTCCTTTCATTGTTTCCCAACCAATAAAGTTTTCCACTTCACGGTTGTGAAAAAAAGCTGCTAAAGTTCTGGTGCCCTGCTGGGAATCGAACTGGCGACCATCGGATTCTCGGTCGGCCACTCTACCACTGTGCTAGTGCACCACTTATGAAATCTTGATTTAATGTAAAACTTAACCTCACACACGAAATTTAATTTGGAAAAACTGGGAAGCCGAACACGTGTTAACACCTCCACAGTACGAGATCGACTGAGTCAAGCACTATATTCACTGCGCCATTGCCACCTGCATTGATTTTTTTTTTAATATATTGAGAGTTTTTTAAGGGACAAGAGAAAAAATTCAAATTATCAAGAGATTTAAATTAGCGAGTGTCCAATTTATTTATTTTTTCATATACGTGAATCCAAAAAATATATTATATTACTATTATATAAATACTAGGGCTGGCAGCGAGACCGAGCAGAAATCACTCATTTTTCAGACTTTTTCCCCCTTCCGAAAAATGTGACTTTAAGAAGGGATACTTGGAAATAAATATTATCGAAACGCAAAATATAGTTTGTTGCCTACTTGTTAAGCCATTAACTGTCAAAATCAATTGCGGGATGGCTCCGATTTAAATGGATTAATGGATCTCCCGCATTTGTCTTACCAACAAACTGCTGAGATATCGTATCTTACATCTTTACTAATAAAAACACGATCCCTACCTATTTCCTCTTATTTTTCCATTATAAAATAATTATAAAATAAATGTCATACGAGTTGCTGGCTTACTCATTACTGTTTAGGCATAGTCATTGTATATATTTATAATCTATAGTAATATCATGTGGTGCCTACTTATGTTAGCCACCTAGTGTTCTTATCCAAAAATTTCTCTCAACACTAAAAGTTGCGGAAAAAGTGTTTAATGTTGAGGAAATTTTCAGATTGGGAAACATGTATGTGAATATATGGTGGAATAATTGACAATTGCGTGAATGGGAACATTATATAGAAAATGTTTAAGAGTGCGAGTGAACAAAAAATAGGACATTATAGGCAAAACAAGCTGTATTTTTCGGTATTGTATTGCATGCACATACCTAAATATATATGTGAAACATAGGATTAAATTTTTGTAGGTGAAGATACGTGGATTTGGTTTGGGTGTGTAGTTTCTTATGAATGAAAAAGATATTTTTTGTTTAAAAGCGAGTAAATAGAAATACAGTGTTTTTCTGTAGATGTGGATTTGGTTTGGGTGTATAGATTTTTACGAATTCATTGATATTTTTGTAGGTAATATCATTAGAATTTTGAATTTTGGTGCGAAATCCAGCAACGTTGTAGATAGATAGACATAAATGTGGGATGTAGGTATGGTTGAAATGTTATTAAATGGTTGTCGGTTAGAATAAAACAAGAAGTCAACAGAAAATTGAGAAAAAGTTCAAAAGCCTTTAACTTCTGAACTATTTTAGATAATAATTTTTTATAAGATAAAACTGTATGTACTACTAGGTATACTATACGTACATTTTTGAAAAAAACATGTTTTTCTACTTCAAATTATTTTGTAGTTATGCATATAGGTACATATGTATGTACCTATCTATTTTTGCATTTTTGAATTTTTGTGTAGGAAGGTATATTTCTAATAATAATACATATAATTATAATAATAATATTTCTAATCTAAATTTGAATTCTGATATCTATTTAGGGTAGGTATACAAAAATTTCCAAAAATCTTGGAGCGGTTTTTTTAAAATAATTTTTACTTGAAATTGTAGGTTGGTATTAAGGCAAGTTACATACATATGTTTTTTCTAACAATCAATCATGACATTACGATCACAGCGAACACCAAAAAAGTTAGTCCCCTAATTCCGCCTGTCTGTCTGTCTGTCTGTGCTCGAGTCTGCAGCCTAAACGGTTCGCTGGATTTGCTTCAAACTTGGTATACATATTATTTTTTCGGTAATAAAGCTACACGTTTTTTTCATTTTTTTAAGACGACAAATAACAGTAGCTTCCATACATTTTTTGGCCAAAAACAAAAATCTTATTTTTCTCAAAAACGGCTCCAACGATTTTGATTAAAAAAAAACAGTTCATTAATGAAGGGAAATGGTACCTTTTGATAATTTTTTTTTGGAAAAAAAATGTTATTTTTGGTACCTCTAGTAGAACCATTTTTTTTTGTTTTCTATTTTCTCGGAAACGGTTTATCTGATTTTGTTTTGAAATATTTACGCAAAAGCTCCCAAAATGGTTGAACACTATTGTAACCAAAATTTTTCAAATAAATTTTTTTTAGAAAATATTTTTTTTTTGAAAACTCAAAATTTCGAAAACGACTGAATAGATTTCTTCGAAACTACGTAGGTATTTGATGGTTTTTTGACATTATCTTGAATAGTTAAAAAAAAAACTATTTTTCTAAAATAAAAAACAACGGTACTTTAAAAACAGCTCCTAGAATTTTAGTGTTAATAAAACTTTAAAAAATAAATAATTTTTTTTTTTTGAAAAACCGATTTTTCAAAAACCAGTCAGTGATTTTTTTTGAAATTTGAATTTTATATGTATATTAATAATATCTTCAAAATGTCGTTTCAATTATTTTTCTAAAAATGTTTTTAAAATTTTATACATAAAAAATTAATTAAAAAAAAAACCACTTCAACGATTTTTGACATTTTTTTTATATATTCTTATTTATCCAGGAATTCAAATGGCATCTTTGTTTTCCCTCAAACTTTAACAACTAAGCAAATGAAAATATTTACTTTTGGTACTATCCATTTATTTTTAGTCGATAAAAAATGCGTTTTTAATGAAGTTTTAGCGTCACATCGTTTTGTATTGTAACAAGCTTATCTTTGATATTTAATATTTTTTCAAAAATGTTTGTCTTCTTTCAAATTTCATATTAAGAAAAACATTAATCAGAAACTTCACTTTTGTCAAAAAAAAAACTATTTGAAAATTGTTAGCCAATCAAAAAATATAATGTCGATTTATATAGCCTTTCTAAATTAAATTCTCGTTTTTACAAATCAAGTTCAACTTTTTGCAAATCAAATTCACGTTTTTGGAAATTAAATCGTTTTAAATAAATTTTTATGAAAAAAATGTCAAACCATGTCCATAAAAACGTAAGAAAGCAAACATTTTATTACATGAAATTCAAATAAAATAATTGCATATTAATATGGTATAGACATAAAAACAGAAAAATTCTTTTTTGAGAAAACAATGTAAAACTGATAGGTATGTAGGTACAAATATACAAACAAATATATATTACCATATTAATACGATGCTGCTGGCCATTTATCTTGGTGTGGAGGATAAATCATAATCACTGCAGTCATGAGTCCAGCTGTTAGTAATTCCTTTATCACAAATGTTACATTTTAAGATACTACACAAATTATAAGATACTGTTTGATGTAATTTAAAAGGCTATATGTATTTATTAAAAAGAACAGCCGACTTTTAATTGTACAGGCTATACTTCCAATAAATTCACACAACTTTCCTTATTATTATTTAAAATAAACACTTTTAATACAAGCACTTTAAATACGAAAAAAAAATGTTCACTCCACATAAAGATAACAAAGAAGGTATGTAAGTATGTATGTAATTATACACTCTTCACAGATTTTATAATATGTTCACAACACTTAAAATTAATAAAAGTCCATTTGCAAATAGAATTGCATTGTAGGTGTTTTAATTATATCTAAATTTTATCCACGAAATTCACACAAAATACTACCTACAGCACAAATTGAAATTCACAAAATCACAAAACAATTATGTAGGTATGTAATCTGCCCATATTCAACTGGACATTTTTCACTATTTCATTATTATTAAGATGTTATTTTTCTTATTCTTATCGAAAAACCTTGAAACACCTTGAACTTTAACTTTAAAAAAAATGTAAAAAAAAAAATTCCCAAAAATGATTCAAAACATAACAACAAAACGAAACTAAATTTAAAATTCACACACACGCACTGAATATTTTTCTATTTACTTGCAATTTATCTGTTGTTTGTCCTTTTATGACAAAAAAAAATATAGTTTTTAATGAACTCTCTTACTATTTTAATAATATACGTAATGTACATAATATACCCTGCTCTTTCTAAAATGGTGTGTATATTCAAAATGTTGCAACAAATCTGACAATGTTGCTAATTTTAATGAAGAAACTAGCGCCCTCATGAGTCCTTATCCAGCGTAAATAAAAGCTACCTCATAATATTACTATAGGTTATATATACAAAGGGCATAGTACTAACAACATGTGATTGAGTAAAACTAGTATACCAATAATAAAAAAAATAATGCGAAGGGACGTAGACAAATAAGATACGGAAATTTATCCGCATTAGTTCAGCCGCCATCCCTGGAGATAAAATCTGAGACAACAACCACCTCCAGTCTCAGAACATCGCGCCACACATCTCTTCTATCCTTCTTTCTCTTCCTAACCTAACGCCCGCGCTGTGTTGAAACATTTAAAGGGTAGTATAATCCCTTGGGCGCGTGTAGATTATAAAAAAAGAAAAAAAAGAGACCGAGACGAGACTACACTAGACGAGACTTGGTTAAGCGAGACCAAGACTGAAACCGAGATGAGACTGGAATTTTGCGATTTTGACGAGAACGCCCGACTGACGTTTGTTAGTCTCGTCTGATTGCCAGCCCTTATAATCACGAAACAAATATTAAGTTTGTTCGCGCTAATCTCAGAAACTAATCAACCGATTTACTTGAAACCAATTTAATACATTTCCTTATTCATATAAGAATGTAATTGGGTATTTTTCATTTGTTAAATATGTTTGTTGAACTAGATTATTAACTTAAGAAAATAAAATCGTACGCTTTTTTTCGAACTTCACCAACATATTTATTTATTTTACAAATATGAGATCTTTTGTATAACGTCAATAGTTTTATGCAAATTTTAATCATTTTTAAATCATGTCTAAACTGTACTTATAAATTTATCAAATTTTTGTATTTGTGCATCTATGAATTCGATTCAATCGCAATGTTGCTGCATTTCTTGTGCATTTTCTCTTGTTTATTTGCTTCAGAATTTCAGCCCACTCAATTGTCCGCTTATCGATAAATGTAGGAACAGCAATTAATAATATTTCAAGTCTTAATCAATTTTTGGAGAGTAGAGTGGCTTTTGATTATGTACCACAGTTTCCGTGTTCGAACAGAAAAAAAACGGATATAGGAAAAAATATTAAAATTGCAATTCTTGCAAAGCCACAAATGGGTTAAGGAATTTAATAGCATGTGTTGTGCTTATACTAAAGTAAGCATTCATTCAATATCCGAGCCACATGAACCTTCAAAAAGTATGATCAGCCACAATATAAGAAATTCCTGGATAAGCTTACATCATATAACACAGTTTTTCAAATGACAACTTTCAGTGCAAAAGGATCTTGGGTAAAGTGTTTTTTCTCATAGTCAACTTTATGTAGCCCTTTCAAGAGTGTGCTCAAGAAATAATCAGTATTTAGTTGATAGTATTATTAATGAAACAGATCTGGAACACCTTTCTTGCGAGCAAAAGGCAGAGAAAATATTAGAAATAGTTAAACAATCCTCAGCTTTGAATAACTTTTCTCACTCTTTTAAAGATAGATAAGTGGTATGATTTGGAATGTCAACAGCTCAGAAAAAAATCTTTGCGGTTCTTATAGTTGTATAGAAGAACTAACTTTGATTTCTTTAAATGTATCTTTCCGCTAATAAAGTATCCAAACAAACTTGGAGATCTAATAAGGAAAAGTGTTACTTATGTTATGTCGCGTTAAGTCTGGAGTCCTGTATGGACTCAAAATCATTCTGGCGTTAGGTCCGTGTACAATAGGTGTGACGCTCTTAAAACATATTTCAAAAATATTCTCAGTCCGGTTGCCAGCCCAACATATTTCTATTATTTGTTACCTAAAATTTTCAACTCTGAATTAGATGCTAAGATATCGATGTTTTGATAACAACAAAGTCTTCATTATATCAAAAATAATAAGGCAGCAGGTGTAGAAATTTTAATGTTCCAAATCGTAATTTAAGAGGCCTGGCCCCAATTTTATATAGCACACTATCGTCCACCTTTGAATTAATTTATTTAACGTAAATCAAAATCTATATATAAAAATGAATCGCTATATTCCTTGGCGTGAAAGGCTGGACCGATTTCCCTAATTCTTTCTTTATTGTGTTTGTTGTTGTCAGGAGAAGGTTCTTATGAAACACAAAAATTTATTAATACTTAACCACCATATAAAATTATTTCTAATCTAAGTTTTCTTTAATTTACATTTGAATTTTCGTTTTTGAAAATTACAGCAATTAGACATACAAACTTAGGTCGCAGAACTCGCAATGCTGGGAGTCAAAGATATACAAGAGCAATTCAAGCCGAAATTAACAACATAGAAATGTTGCGTTTACCTAACCCCTATCGAGCTGAATTGAATTACAAAGGTAATGATAACGACGATAACGAAATCGATTACACTTCACAGCAAATCGTTGCTATTGGACCCATGAACGTTGTGTGCTAATATTGCAAGGCATTTATGTTAAAAAATTAAGATCCTGGATCGTGTTTCGAGAGCGGTCAAGTCAAATTGGCGCCATTGGTACCGCCACCAGAACCACTACATTCATTGGGTTTCGATTCTAAACTATTTTGACTCATATCCAGCAATACAAAATTGTTTTAAATGACGTTATTTGGTGTAACAAATTTACTCAAAAAAATTTTATGACAACTTTCAAGATTCAGGTTCAAATATATTATCTAGCAGGTTCCTTATTTCTAACGCCGAACACTGACTACAATTTTTTTGCAAATTTATTTTATGGGTGATTCAGCCAGGCATTGTGCTCACAACAATTCGGTGAAAAGACCAATTGTGGAACAAGTCTAAACGTTTTTTCATCAACATAACGAATTGGTTGCACTATTCACGAGCGCTTTGGACCGAATGCCAAGACACCTGCGGGACAATACGCGAGACGTTTTAATGCGCCAACAATTGACGAAGTCGCTATTGTCGTACTGGGTGAAAATTTAGAAAACCGAGATATTGTCTTAAATCGGCCGGCGTAGCAAGCAACTGCTGCGTGTGTCCGAAACACATAGATCATATGATGCTAGGGTGTACAATATCCTATCGTATTTTGTCAAGGTGAAGATGGATATCATTTTTCACTGATGATAAACAATTCAAAAGTTAGTTCAATGAATTATTATTCATACAGATTGATGAAGTTTTCAATTCCAGGAATCCAGGCATACCACTTCATAATCTGCAATTAAAAATCGGATCGGTAATCATTATGTTGCGGAATATAAGTCAGGCACGTGTTTGTAATGACACCCGAATTGTGGTCAAGAAATTAATGAACAACGTCATCGAAGCCACAATTTGGAAATGGAGGTACAAAGGCGAAGACTTTTTGCTTCCACGGATTTCTTTGATTCCGAACGACATATTCGACTTTAAATTGTTGCAATTTCCAGGCGACTAGCATTTGCAATCTCAATAAATAAATCTCAAGGGCAATTGCTAAGTGTTTGTGGCATCAATCTTGAAAATCCATGTTTTTCACATGGCCATTTATATGTCCCCTGTTCCAGTGTTGTATATCATAAAGCATTCAAATAATAAACGCTTTTTTTTGAAATATTTTTTTAATTAATTAGGTATAACAATTCGAATTCAATATTCAAAATTAAAACAGAATAACGTCTGTCGGTTCAGCTAGTTTATCAATAAATTTTTCTGATGTATTAAATCTTGGTTTTAAAAGTATTTTTTTAATATTTTATAAGTAATATATATCTAATATAGGTAGATATATATTATATTTATTAAGTAACATATTGTACGCTAGAACTTACATATTTGCTTGATTTAAATAAATAAATAAGGGATTTATATCTCGCTTGCTAATTAAAAAAAATCACGGTAAAAATTAAAGTCCTTTCGCATTGAATGGTAGATTTTCAAAAAAAAAAATTAAATATTAAATTACAGTCTAGTAATGCACTCCAACCATACACAGTAAACTTCTTGGCGCAGCAATCGGGCCTAACCATTAAAATAAATTGGCAACAAAATTACTGTTTATCTGTCTGCGAGACACGCATTCACATGCCCTATCATCTTCGGCAACAATTGATCGAATACCATGATATCGCATGATGGTTTCGGCTAAATTTTCATATATATTTCGACATTACGGAGCGTCTGTGTGTGTTAGCTCGGATTAAAAATAAAAATTAATCACTGGCTTAAAGGGGAATATGAGAAATAATTGCGTGAGAAACCAATTTCTCCTCTGGCCTGATCTGGATTGTCTGGACTTAACTGGACGGCACTGGTGGTTCGCCAGGAAAGAGGGCATTACTAGAGCACATTTACACGTTTTCCTCGCTTTATTCACCATATCGCTTGTAATTATGTTGAACAAAAAGTGAGAACGAATTAAAAAAAATATATATATATATATTTAGGTATACATAATACCTACACACAAAAATTGCTATGCTACGGGGGAAGAGAGATTTAATAGATAGGTCTTAAGAATCGGATGCGGCCGACTGTTTGAAATTCACTTTTGAATTGCAAGTCTGTTCCTTAACCAAAGATAATTGAACTACTTATGTGTGGCGAGCGATGTTGTTGTAGTTGCGCTGCGCAGCGCTGCACTGGTGCTGAGATGTGAGTTTGTTGCGGCTTGCGGTGGTGGTGATGGTGGTTTTCATTTTACTCGTTTGCATTTGAGATGAGCAGAATAAGGTAAGACTTATATGAAGCCCGCAAGGCAAACATATTCATCGATACCAGGGTATAAACAGAAACACAAGGAACCATCAAAGAACAAAAAGTGCACAATAATTTTATAAATCACAGAGCGACACATAATTAATTAATTGCATATATTGTATGCGAGTAAGGCACCATATATACTTTACTTTGCCTTTCCTTGTGGGAGCTCAAGCTAATATTTATTAAAATTGGAGTTTACCTTTTGGATTTAATTTCAACTACGGTGATTAAATTGAAAGAAGTGATGTATGTATCGATAGGATACAATCTCATTGAACTTTATAATACTATTACTTAAGTTTAATATTGGTTCTGCAAATGATATATAACTGTAAAACTTACTTACTCGGATCTCATTCATGGGTTATAATTGGTTAGTGAAAGAAATAAACAAAAATATACGTTACGTACATACATACATATTATGTTGGTGTGATGGCCTCTTGAACCATTTTGTTATGAAAGATTTTGATGATATTGTTAATACACACTCTTTTCTATATATTTCTCATCAGTTTACCCTTGAGCCCTACTGATTAACGCTCATACTTTCAATTAAGGATAGAGATTCCTTGATTAGCCGAACAAGACGAATGTAGAATGATTTACCTGATTTGGTCCCTCTTATTGCTATATTGCGACACTTAAAACCAATGTGCATCGGTATTCCTTTTTAATCCTATCCCATATTCCTAATCGCTTGCACTGTGTAATATTTTTAGGGTATAGTAATAGTCCATAACTCCTTCTTGGGTGCGCGCAAAATATAAGAAAAGTGGCGTTTTTTTTTTTTAGTTCATAGCAGAGTCTGAGTTGTAAAAATATTTGTTTGTTTCTTTTTTATGCAGAGCATTCAGAGATCCCAATGTGTGTTTCTTTTATTCGTTCTGAAGATGTTCAGAGCCCACTCGATTTGCTAGGACGTAATCGTCTCAGTATTTGGAGTACAAATTTTAAGTGTGTCAAGAACGAAAATGTGAAGACTTAAATAAATAGATGAATTTAAAATGGCGGACGAAGTTGGTCTTGTTGATTTTCTATATTTGGTGTGTATTTGTGTATAATATAAGTGTAGTTTTGTATTATGTTCATTTCTATGGCTAAAATGAAAATGTATAGGTACTGGTTTATGTGGTGCAAGTGTGGAGCGTAACTTTTTCCCGGAAAACAATTGCCCGAATAACAATGCCCACATTTTGTTTTAGAAGTTTTCAGAATAGTTTCCCGCATAAAGAAATATTAATTCATGATTACCCGATTAAAGATTGCCCGGAAATTTTGAAAAAATACTATTTCGTACTTATCAAACATATTTTATTTCTTTCTTTCATATTTTTGGTTTTTCTTAATACATATATTAAAAAAAAAACTTTTTTTACAAAGTTTTTTTTTGATTTTCTTAATATAATTATATGAAAGAAAAAAAAATGGCAAGTTTGAAAAATGATTGGGGATTATGCAATTTCTCTTAGTCCACTAAGATCTTTAAGTCCACGAAAACTTTACATACTGCAAAACTCAACCCCACCCCAAATCCTATATATGAACAAGCAGGGGGTTGCACGCGCCGTCATGACAAAAGGAAATTCCTCTTCCAAAATTAAAAATCAATAATTCATTTCTACGTACTGTCAAAAATCAAAAATAGTATTAGTTTTACAGATAAAGGTAGCAAATGCGGGGAATTGGCAATTGTGATGCGGGATTTCTTTTTTTCGGGCAATCGTCACTCGGGAAATTGTTTTCCGGGCAATCGTTATCCGGGAAATCATTATCCGTGAAATCATAGCCAGCCCTTTTAAGTGTGTTAAAATAAAAAAATAAATCGGAGTGTTCATAGTTCGATCTGTGCGGGACAAGTTCAGAGCATACTCTATGCGTTCGAACTCTGATCAGAGCTGTGCTCTGAGCGAAAGAAGAAAAACGCCTAGTGTGTTCGGGCGTTTCTAAAAACTTGAAAAACTTTATCTTCTTTATTTTCGAGTAGTTGCGGTATTGTACGTCCCCCATCGTCAGTTTACTACAAACGGCTAAGCGACAACAGTTTTTTTTATTTTTTGTACTAACCCGGTAAGTGAGACCGTGTGTTACCAAGTAAATATTAATATTACTGAAGTAATCATAATAATGACTTGTATTGTTATAACTATTAGTATTTTTTATTTCACCTAATTATTTTTACAATATAAATATGTGATTTTTGTTTGCTTTTTTTTCCTAATTTTAATAAAATGCATGACTGGATCGCGCGTACTCGCTCTTATGTTCGATCACATCGTAATTACAAGAATCTTAGGGCAAACGGTTAAACATATTTGTAATGTCGTTTTTTAATTAATTTTTATATACAAAATGTCTTTGGAGTTTTTTCAAAAAAAAATGTGTGTGTCAATTGTAAAAGAATTTAACAATAATAATTTAAAAACAAAATTTCAAAAAAAAAACTTTCAACCGTTTTCGAAATATTTAATTTTCAAAAAAAAAAAATTATTATTATTTTTAAGAAAATCCCAAAACAATCCATTTGTGAGAAAGTCGAAACAACAAAATGGTAATAACAAAATATGAAAAAAGATTTTTGGACCAAAATATATATGATTCGCATAATTAAAATAAAAATATTCGATATAATTAAAATTGTAGAAAAAATATTGTATGGCAGGTACCGTTAGCTTTGGGGCTAAAAACCCTTTAAAAAATTTATTTCTGATAATTACCCACATAAAACGCTAAAATACAGACAGACAGACAGAAGGAATTGTGTGACTCACTTTTTTGGTGTTCTCTATCGTCGTAATGTCAAATTTTATTAAAATCGCCAGTTCGTTTTTTTTTCAAATGCAAAACTTTCCCTAAGAATCATGTACAGTTAAACCCGGATAAATGCCTCACGCTAAATGCCCCAATTTAGTATGCACTTATGCCGGTTAGGCAGTTATAAAAAAAAAAACGGTTTAAGTGCACATAGGAACTTATCTCCATACAAAAATTAAAACAAACATTTTTGGTAAGAAAACATTTAATTCAAAATAGCTTTTAATGACCTTCAGTCCATAAAGTTTGTGTTTCGTCCCAGCGATCTCACTTCGATTCATCAATTGGCTAGTGAGGGCCCTACTAATACACACTTTTTGTTAAGTTCAGTTCATCTTACATGGATTTTGTGACAAGAAACCAATGTGAACTATATCCAACAATATTAAAATTTTGAATCATTAAAATTGAAAAATTTTGTACTGGCCCGACATAGTTAATTAGAAAGGTATTTTGTATAATATTTAATCGGACGTGTTGAATTATTGATTCAAAATAGATTTAAACGGCCTTTGGTATACGAATCATTATAATAAATTAAGGTTATTACTTTTTTATTTATGAACTCTGAAGAATAAAACAAAAGGAAGCGCTGTATTTCATCAGCTAATTTTAAATGCATACTTAAAAGAATTTTTGTCAGGTAAAATTCAATAAAAGTAGTATTAGTAATACGCAGTTAAACGGAAAAATTATCTAAGCGGAAGGTACTTATAAGACGAAAATACTTATAGACGAAATAAGACAAAATCCTCAGCATTTTGGTTCCAAAAAAATAAAGGTACTTTTGCGGGTTAGGCACTTTAGCTAGAGGCACTTATCCGGGTATTACTGTACATATATATACCAATATTGCAAAATCTATATCGCACGTTATATATCAAACTACCTATACAAACATAGACATTAAATACATCAAAAAAAAACAGCAAAAAAGATGTTTGCATACCTAATTGGCATCGTGAGTATGAGAAGAATACCTTTCTACTATCCAATTATACATCCTGCTTCTCTGCAAGAAAATATAATATAATATCGAAATAACAACATGCTGGCCTCAAGTTTAAGGTTTTATTAAATTTTTAACTTTCGAAGTATGTACCTACTTGGGTTTCCAATTCTACGCGGTTCCCAGGCGTAGACTGCAAAAAATCTATTAAAAACAATAAATTCGAAGAGGAATCGACTATGCAAAACTATAATCGAAGGTGTACCGCACTTGGTCTAGTTCAGCCCCCCTCTCAACGTCACCGACCGTCTTTGCGGATTATGTTTGCTTCAAGATACATATATCTACAAGAAGTAACAAACCAAACACGTTTGAAATGTAAGACACAGTACCTACAACATGTCACTCTTGATTCGTATTTATAAAATGTATACATGCATATGATATGCAACCGAAAAAATAGAATTATAAAAAAACCCACGACAAATACCTACCAACATCGACAAGATGTACGAGTACCTTTATCCACGCTACAAATGCGGTATTCATATTCATCAGTATTCATTGAACCAAACGCTGGAGCTGCGTTATCTAGCGATCACTAAGTCGTATAAGGGAGCAATTAGTATGCATGGCATAAATGAGAATGTTAATTATCGTGAACGTGAATAAAATAAGCTCAAATTTGAATGGCTCAGTGTGTGAGTTTAGGAAACTCCGAGGCTATAAGAATTCTCGCCTTAGTTTTTTTTTCTCATACCATTTCTCTACAAACATGATACACGAATGTATGCAACTGTATGTATCTATCTACAATTTTATGCGCACTAAAATTAAATTGGCTTTGAAAATGACTTGTAATTGTAATTGACGTGCGGTATTTTATTTGTTTTTTTTTTTTTTTTTAATAAGAGCGGCCATTGTCTTCATCAGATCGTGGCAGTTTACTTTTGGGTTAAAAAAACATATACATTGTACAAATGTATCTCACCTACCAATTATTATATAAGATCCATAAACATTTGAACAGGTGAAATATTTGCTGGCGAATTACAAAAATATCAAAGGGCACGGATGTTCGACCCCCTCTAACTTCAGTACAATAAAGTCAAAAGCTTCAAACTCAAAGCATTTGCTTAGTTCACCAAGCTTATGCATCTCGCCAATTTTCAATTCTTTAGCATTAGTGGTTCCCGAGATATGTATGAGACCTTCAAAACTCGCAAAAACCGTAATTGGAGTGAGTGAGTCAGTTACGGTTTTTGCGATTTGTGAACTCACTCACTGACATATCATCAAAGTTTTAGAGCACTTTCCGACATCGTAGAATCTTGTAATTTCGCACAACGGTAGGCTTTGTGGCGTATATAAAGCACAGAAATCGAGCAGTTAAGATTTTTCCATTCAAGGGGCGTGTTACCCGCCAATTTTCATAGAATTGATATATAAATTATTTGGAGCACTTCTGATCGTAGAATGGTGAAATTTAACAAAGCGGTAGCGTTTAAAGTGCAGGCAAAGGCTAAATTCTAAAATTTGAAATTTAACTTTCAGGTCCATTTGAATAGAATTGATATTAATATATTATAGCGAGTTTCATTCAAGAAAAGATTGCCTCTTTTTGTCCAAAATTTGATCTTTTTGAATTTTCAGAGTTTCATTCCAACAAAAAAAGCAGATCTAAATCAAATCTTAGGACGAAAGATCTGATCTCTGATGGGTTGGCAGATTTGTTCTGAATGCACACATACATGTAAAAAGTCTTTTCTGTCTTTTGTTATTAATTTGTTGTGAACTAGTGCTAAAAATAAATCATAAAATAATTGAGATTTTATAAATTTAGTGGAGTTTTTGATTGATTCGTCTTCCTCATCATCTGATGAGGAAATGATGAAGATATGTTTTTTTCAGGAATGGGTGTGTCATTCATTCACCAATACTGCAATTGAATCTGGAAAAGAGTTTCATTGAAAATGTCAAATCTCGATTTTGAAAAGAGATCTTTCCAATTTGAATGAAACTCGCTTTAAGAGCACTTCCGATTAGTGCTGGATTATGAAATTTGGTAGAGCGGTCAGCTTTTAGGTGTAGGTATATAAAGAAAAATTCAAATTATGAAATTTTTCATGCAGGAGCGTTTCATAATTTGTTTATAATTTCATAAGTAAAATATTATAATTGACCCGATCGAATGCTTTTTAGAATTTTTTATAGACAACATCACATTGATACCTATGCGCAAAGCCATTTACGACATAACTAGAAAACATTATAAGATTTGTGCTGGTCGATATACAAGTAACAAAATCATGTTGATATGGAGAAATACTGCTTTTTAGAATCGGAGTTAATCCATCATAAAGTTGTAGTAAGATTACAAATTTGGCGATAGTTTGAAACTTCATATCCATTTCCAGTTTTATAAATTGGTCTAATTGTATAACTGTTCCATTTCGTTAAAATCTCACCACTTTGCAGGGAACGACGGTTGAAGATAATTGTTAAAGATATCGCAAATTCTTTTGAACATCTTTTTTTAAAATAACAGTCTTATTTAATATATGATATAGGTTGTTCAATTTCAGAAGTTGAAAGCATGGCCATATCCAGTTATACGCTAGGATGAGCGCAGCTCACCCTAAAAATATTTGAGCTCAACTGAACAAAATTTCATAAATCTTCACATTTTCAACATGAAAAAATATTTGTTCGTATTAAATTCTATAACGTGCACTACTGGCTTAATTCCTGTTCTGTTCCTTACAAGAAATGAGTTGCCAATTCGAGGTAGTTGGAATGATAAATCAGGTTTGTTTCAAAGTTTATTTAAATTCATGGTAGAAAAAAATGACACATTGAGTAAATGTCCAGATGCCTTTATACACATCAAAACAGATTCAAAATGAACTCATCCACATTATTGCAAATAGTATAGGTCAAACAATTGTAGCAGCACTAAAAAAATGGCCATATTTTTCGCTATTAGCTGATGGTAAAACAGATGGAAATGGAAACGAAATTTTTTCAATTGGATTTCGCTTAGTTTTAGATGGAAAACCGATTGGAACTTTGATTTGCTTTAAGAAAGCTGATGATTTCACAGCTTTGGGACTTTTTCAAATCATTATCGATCGAGTTCGAGAATTAGGTATTGACTGTTATAGAAAGTGTCACTGACCCAATGTTATGAAGGTGCGGCGGTCAATAGTGGTCATGTGCAAGTTATGATACAAAATCATATTCACCGAAAAATCCCACATGTTCATTGCATTAGTCATCGCCTTCATTTTGTTGTTATGGAAATCGTGAACAAAAAAGAATGACTCTCGATTTTTTTTTCGAGCAAGTAAAGCTCTTCATGACATTTTTAATCGCTTTAAGATTCACAAATTCTACATTTCAAATTCTACATTTCAAGCAATCTTAGCAATCAACAGTAACTTCGATCAGTTATTTCAAACATTGATAAAAATAAAACAAACCAACGAACACAACTTTAAAGCAGACGATAATGCAACAGCAGTTGAACTACTTGATTCCGCGAAGAAACAAATTATTTTTTCCTTGGATTTTCATTTAAAATATTGGGAATAATTGAACCACCAACGTGAAATCGGCTATCGCAAAGCTATGCCAATTGCTCAGTCAGTTAAGAAAGGTGTAAAAGACTTACGAAGAGGTTAATCATTTCAATTTTCAAAAGCTTTTGAATTAGCAAACGGAAAACAGTGAGCTTGAATATGTTCCCTCTTTCACGGAGAATGAATGGAAAGTCGATCTACCCGATTATACGAATCTGTTATTGTCTTCGGAATTTTTTCAGTTGCAAATAATGTTCTGCTCAACAAATGAAATACTCGTAACTCTGGATTGGAAGATAAAAATATGCCTCATGTATTGTTTCCTCTAAAAAAACACGTTTCCTACAACTTATCGCCTCTTGGAAACTGTTGAGATATTTGGTGCTAGCACATCTTTGAACGAGTCGTCATTTTCGGCACTTTCGGAAATAGATGCAATATACCACGTTCATTAATGACTGATCAACGACTGCGAAATCTGTCTTTTATAGCATGTAAAAAAGCCGTTTGAATTCGTTGGAAATAGATGATATTTTGCGTAGATTTATACTTGATAGATTGTTACTTAAAAAAACATGAATGTGATATTGTTTATATAAGTTTTAATAGAATTTTAATTTTTCTAGTCTATATAGTTCAACTTTCATTAAAAAAAAATAGAGCTCACCCAAAAAACTTGGAACTCACTCAATATACATTAGCTTCTGTCTAGGGCCGTGGTTCAAAGATTTATACTACCAATAAATCGATAATCAAATATTAGGTACATTAGAATTTCTGTCTGTTAAAACAGATTAAAAATGTTTAGCAAAAACGTTAGAAACAACTAACAGATCACAAGATGATATACCTTTGGGGGTGGCCGTGATGCAATAGTTGTGTTTTCGCCTGTCAACCTCATGGTCACAGGTTCGATCCCTGCCGTAGTCTATTTACTCTTATTTTCCATTAAAAACCAATTCTAAAAATAAATGTCATACAATGATTTGCTGGTTTACTCATTACACGCTGTTTAGGCATAGAACTAACAAAATGTGATTATCTAAAACTAGTATACCGATAAAATATGATAAAGAATAAAAAAAAATTAATGCGAATTATAAGGGACATAGTTAATAAGACACGGAAATTTCACCGCATTGTTCAGCCGCCATCCCTGGAGATAAAATCTGAGAAAACAACCACCTACAGTCTCAGAACATCGCGCCACACATCTTTCCTATCATTCTTTCTCTTCCTTAACATCACCCTCACGCCCGCGCTGTGTTGATACATTTAAAGGATAGTATAATCCCTTGAGCGCGTGTAGAATATAAAAAAAAAACCTTCATCGCTCATTAAATCAAGACTACCGTTCGATTGCTTCCCAACGTTAATAAACTTCCAAAGACTTTAAATCACATTCAACAAATAATATGTACCTACTTACTGCTTGTATAAGAATGTATTCAAAATATAGAAATTCTTTTGCAATATTCGATAATTTTTGTAAATTATTTGATCAATTAATAGGAAGCTACTTATGAGTACTCTTAGGATGTTATAAATTTGCATTAAGCGAATTATTTTAGGTCGCTAGATTAGACGTTCGAGTATAAACAATTCCCTCAAGAGTACATAACTATGTCAACCACACTTTTGGTAAAAGAATATACATAACAATTGGCTAAGCTTAGCAAATGATCATTTTAATTGCTCCCAAGCCAGCTACAAATGTACCCAAGTTGCACCATGCTGCTAGTCCGTTAGATGGCCGCATGGTTGTTCAACTTCACACACCACACGGCTTTATCTTCCGTTTGCATCTCATAATGAAATATGAACAAACGATAAACCAAATCTCAAGACCGGTCGGCTGCGGCTGTTCGTCGTAGATCATCCGTCATTCATAACACACTCTCGTATCCATTAAGGTGAGTGAAAAATACACCTCTGCCTCTGCAACTGCCTACTTGTCTAACTTATATATGCCATCAAGAAGTACTTTCCCGCATTGCCACCGCTGAGCCGCGCCCTGCTCCGCGCCGGCCACTGTCTGATGCCAACAGTCATCAGCTTTACGTTCGTCTTCGGTTGCTTGAATTTGAAATCCGCCGGCCGTTAAAAAAGAGGCCCAACGTTTGCTTTATATAATGTGTGAAGATGTTTACTACTGCTGCGTTGTGCTACCGCGAATGGTTTTGGTATAGATTGCAACATTCCATGTTGTGTTGTTAACACCGATTAACTCAAACGATGGGTGTAATTGATACGCCCTTAACTTTCAGCTCTTGGAAGCTGTTTTGAAGAAAAACTGCTTATTTGTTTGTTTATTTTTTTTTTTTCGAATCCGATTTGTAGTAAAGTAAATATTTATAAGGTAGAGCTTTAAGTTTGGTATTGGGTGTATGAGACTTATCATCTCTGTTCATGCTCTATGTCTCTATGTGTCTATATTTGAACTTTAAATCTGGGTACATTGGTCAAATTTTGTTAAAAAGATATTCAACGGCTTTTTTTAAATCAAAACACTTGGGAGTAATTACCAAGAAAAAAACGTAACCCACTTTCTCCCATTTAAAATCATCATTGTTAATGCGGATGTAATTCTGATAATTATTATAATTCCTTCGAATTAAATTTCCACTATATTACCTACATGCTAAAAGAAGTAGGTACGCAATGAAATAATGAGGCCAAAACTCATGCTCCATAGCGACCTTTTTTTCTCCCCATAGGAATTGTTGCATGCATAAGCCCATCGGTAACAAGCGCCAAAATCATGCTCTTGCTTGCATTAAGCACTTACCAATTAGTATGTCAAATTAAAGTACCACTTAACGATACCAAACTCTCTCGAAACCGCACCAAATCCCAATGTCATCATGGCTGAATTTACATTATTTGAAAAAAAAAAAAAACACAACAGCCAACATTGTAATTAAATCCCAGCATAATGATTCGTTACATTTTCAAATTAAAATAAAATAAGGGAAGTTAATGGAGACATAATTGCACCCCCATCTCCACTCTATCATCAGCAGTTTTGGTGGATTGTTCTGCGTGTCATTAATGTCATTAACACATAAACAATGATATCGTGGTGTGAATATCACCTCAAGCCTAGGTCATTGGTGTTTTGTAGATTAGTATAGCTCTGCGGCTCGCAACCCTTTACTAGACTCATAAGTAAGATAAATATGATTAAGTTGATGATCCTAATGATGATTAAATATTCAAATGAAAAGGAGTAATATAAAATTAACCCTTTGAATAAATAATGTTCCAAAGATTGTTCAACCCTTTCTACATTCTTACTTCTGATTTTCTGTAGCTACTATTATTATACATGCATAAGAAGCCGTTGTGTTTATTCACAACAGTAGATTGTTTTCAATATTTCCTTCGTTGTAACAGTTAATTTATTTATTATTTAATTAGATGCGAACAAAAGCTAGAGCGTTGTCAAGATAAGGACAAAATTGTGTACTTGAAGAGGGCGAAACGATAAATTTTCAAATAATTTAAATGTTTGAACAAAATAAATAAATTCTTTATTAATACATATTAACATATCAATTTTACAAATCCACTTTGTAAACAATATTTTATGTTAGAATTTTTTGTCATCATTTTTACTTGTGAAATATATGTACATAGCGACTATGTACATATATGTCAAGTTATAGATTCGTAAAAAATATTGAACTCGAGTTTTTGATCAAACGATCAAAAAGTGGGTCCCACAATTCCGTCTGTCTGTCGGTCTGTCCTCGAGACTACAGCCTTAACGGTTGGATTGATATGCTTCAAACTTGGTAGGAACATATTGTATTTTTGGTAATATTCCCACACGTTTTTTTTTTCATTTTTGTTAAGCCGAAAAATATCGGATCCAAAAACAAAGCAACATTTTGGTAATTTTGTTTGGAAAAAAATGTTATTTTAGGTAGATATGTACCTCTAATAGGAAGAATATATTTTTTTGGTTTTCGATTTTCTGGAAAACGGTTCATTTGACTTTTTTTCAAATTTTGTAGGCTTTCGTATTTAGTAGTTTTTTGATCTTGAATACATAGTTAAGAAAACTATATTCCCATTAATTAAAAACAACAGTACCTCACATACAAATATTAAAAAACCGTTAAGAAAAAAATGTATTTCAATTTTTGGTCGTGAAAATTTATTAATGCAAGATATTCATTAGTTTTCCCAACGTTTCGACTGAGTTTTCAGTCTTCTTCAGGGGCAAATTATATGAACGAAACTATTATTATCAAATTACATATATATACAAATTTTAAAAATGACAGTTTTGTGATTGAATATTTAAATTAAAAACACTTCTTCTTAGTAGAAGACTTCTAACGTGATGGTTTTACTTTAATCGGTTTCTCGAAAAAAACAAAGAAAACCATTAGATGCCACCGATCAATGAAAATTTTATAAAAAAGTATTTCGGAAATTGTAGTACGGATTTTGATGAAATCCGGTTTTTTATTTTTAGTTTTTTGAAAACAAAGTTTTTTTGAGATTTTGGTATGCAGTTTTTTAGAGTTTATTGATATACACGTGACCATAAAATTTAACCATAATATTTAATTATTTTTTTGATTAGGTTTAAGAATATTGATTTTTCAAAATAAAAAATTCAAAAATTAATTTGAATTATAAAAAAAAGAGCAATTTAAAACTTTAATATGCAGAATTAGTTTGGCTACCTAGGTCTTCTCAGGTATTAAATTTGACAGAAATCCAATGTACAGTTACCGAGAAAGCCATAAATTTAAAAGACCTTTAATAGACTTTTCCCGTAAATTTGGTACCTATCAAATGATAGCTATTACCAACGAAAAAATTCTCTAATTTTTTTTATCACAATCGTTGGAGCTGTTTTCGAGAAAAATTCCTTCAAGGTCATAGGGCAGGTAACGTTATTTTTCGGCCTAAAAATAAAATTTCAATTTCCCCTCTGAGGAATGCCAAAATAATCACACATACCAAATTTGAAGGTAATCGCTTGCATCGTTTAGGCTGCAGCTTGTTATACATACAGAGGGACAGACTGACAGACAGACATTTTTTGTCGATCACTTTTTTAGGCTTCTCTATGATCGTAATGCCATGTTTGATCGTAAGAATTGTTTTTGAATGCATAACTTGCCTTATAGTAACTATAATCGCAAGTATAAATATTTAAATTGTATTATTTGTTAAGTTTAGTTTAAATTGAGATAGACCTTAAGTTCTTTCTGATAAGTGTTTAAGCAGTTCCTTCCTGAAACTCCGTGACGGTATTTTTTTTTTGCAATAGATGTGGAAGATTATTCCACAACTTAATTACATTAACAAAATAAAACCGTTCTCCAACGGTATGTGTAAAACGCTGTATTACTAATTTATATTTAAAATTAAGATGTTCACGTAAATACTTGGGAAAACTATAAGATATTATGTCAGAACCAAATTATTCTCATATAAATCATCTGAGCTCATTCTCTGTAGAGTAGTTTTAAAATGCGAAACACTCGTATGGCTTGCTAAGTCATAAATGTATTGCAGACAATAATTGAAAGCAACGTAAATTTTACGCCTACAATCATAGTCTAAGCAAGGATATACCGAATAATTGTAGGAAAAGAAATGCAATAAAATTGAATTGAAAGCAACAATTTTCCACTTGTGCCATCATTTTAAATTATTTTACTCGCACTTTCCAGAAATTATATTTGTCAAGCTCAGAAGTCATGCATAACAAACAAAACTAAATAATATTTTGTTGTCAAACTGACAGACCAAAGTAAAATGTGAATATTATTGGTGCAGTTAAAGAAAAAAATAATCTAAGTGGTGGACGTATTCAGCTTTTTATTCCCGTTATGCGGAACAGTCTCATTATAAGGAAATGATTTTTCCCGTAATTATTGTTTCATTTAACCGAATCTTTCAATTAAGCGGGTTCCAGTTAAGCGAAGTAGTTTGTATGAAAGGTTTGAAAAAATGCTGCATGACAAATTTTGCGTTTCAACAACCGAATTTTTCAGTTAATCGTATTTTAGATATGCGGACTCGAATGTACTTCAGTCTTAAATTTGTCACGACTAATATTAAAAAATCAATATATTAGGACACTTCATTGAAATGAACAATAGACCATGATAGTTTTTAATTGTCCCCATAATTAGTTTTTTGTGTTTGTTGAAATAGGACAAATCTAGGTCTAGATGATCTAGCGGGAACATAGATAGGAATTAAGGCAAAAAGCCGTGAGCATTTGATATGGTAGCATATCAATTCTCTAATGAGCATTACACTATGAATCTTTCGACTTGATTTTAGCAATTTGATTCCAAGTTATTGGCACCTAGCCTCATACCCAGCGCATTTTTTTAAATATATATATTTAGTGAATCTTCTTTGAATTTTTTCAATGCGTCAGAATGGACTCTATATGATGGGCTCCAAATAACATCTGCATATTCCAAAAGTGAGCTTACAAGAGAAATAAATTTTGTTAATAACGCGAATGGATCTCTAAAGACTTTTCCATTTTGTTATATGAAACATACTAAAGAATTTGTCTTAGGAACCAAATAATCGAAATGGCTCTTAAAAGAAAGTGACTAGTCTAACACCACACCTAAGTCTTATATATTATCTGTACTTTCAGAATTAATTGCATAATTAAATTTTAAACTAACGGTTTTTTGGAAAAAGGAATTGCATTACACTTTTTAATATTCAATTTAAGGCCATTGATCTGACGCCAATTGGACAGAGAATCCATATCATATTGAATAAGTTAACAGTCATCCACAATCGAAATTTTTAAAAATAGTTTGAGATCGTCAGCATATAACAAGCATTTTTAGTCGATTTAGTAACACGTTAAATCACTTTTGTACGATACTAGGCTAAAACGAGGAGTTTGCTAATTTTAAGGGAGTCTAGCATCGTACTATCTTCTTATCATTTTACTAAAGAAAAAAACACCAAATTGCTACTATATCTTTTTAGTATCGTACTAAGTCCATGTCCGTGTGGCATCTGCGATGGACCTGAGGGCCCGGGTTCGAGTCCTGCTGGGACACAACTTTTTTTTGTAAATAACGACGTTAAACTGATGAAAATATAAACCGAATACTTATTTGGAGCACATGGGTTTCAATCAACATTTAATTAATTTATAACGCTTACAAACAATAAAATTGTGTCCATCAAATTGTAAACTCTACAAATGTTCTGCTATCTGCTTAATTAGCAATTTACTAGTTAACAAAAGGCTTAAAATTTATGAAAAGTTTGTAAATTACTATGTATAGATATAGTAAATTGTTAACTAGTATTGTGTTAAGGCCTTAATAAAATGTTGCTTAAAATTTTGGTCTAATATATTTAACTTCTACAAGATATATTTCGTCTTGAAACTTGAACAAACAATACCGAATGATTTGGTTGGAAGTCACAGATTTCTGTTTGACTCAGCCCGGTTATCGGTTTCTACAGTTAGTAAACTGTTTGTTAAATAATTAAACATTCGTTTAAAAGCAGAATGAGAGTATTGAAATTTGATTTTGAGTTTATGCAGTAGAAATGCCCAAATGCTTTAAAAAAGTCATGTGTTTGAGTACAAATCTTCTAGAAACGTTTTGAACTCTTTCAATGACACCATACAATTGATATATATAGCCTACATGCAACAAATACGACAACTTTGGATCAAAAATGACTCCAACCAAGATCATGAATCTCAGATTTGTAATCAAGAATCTGATACAAAATTTAATATTTGTGAATATTTATGTCTTGTGGCTTTTGAGTTATTCGCGTGTACCAATTGGTTCCGCCCCTTACAATATATCTCTTGGTTGCAACCACACTAAACATACAGAAACTTGGGGCCCTAAGAGAACAAAATCTCACACGACTTCTCTTTCCCACTAAAAACTTTTAGGTGCTCATCTGCAGGCAGATGGCAAACACTAAATTATTTACGAATCTCGTTGCGATATTTTTAGCCATTATGCTCGACTCTGATTTTTTCAGATATCTTTCCTACGTGTTGATTTGTATTTAAATTTAATGTTCTCTCGAATCTTGTAAAAACTTTTGTTTTTGATGCAACTTTTTGCCCAAATGTACCACTGTCCACGAAGTCGCCCAGTCATCAGTCAATGTTGTTGTTGATGAGGATATCGTCGCTTAGTCACACGCAAATTATTCACAGTGATTGTGATTTCCAACTTTAATGTTTAAAAAATCATTCAAGAGATTTCGCCGGTATTAACGAAAAAAGGGGTTTGTTCTGAGCAATTAACACGATTGTTTAACCCTTTCTTGGCCTGGGGTGATGATAACACGGTCTGTGTGCGTTGGCTGGTTAGTTGGGTGGCTTTGTTGGCAGCAGGTTGGCGGTTTTTTTTTATAATTAATGCTTCACCGTTGGTGTTATTTTTTTATTTAGTTCATGCGAATAATTATTTTTTTTAATTTTAAAAGAAGAAAATAAACACCAATTAAGAGATAAAAAATATTTTTGACAGAGCTAGTGTTATGTTGTAATTTCGGATCACCACCTATAGATGGAGTATAATTTCCTAAACACGGTGTCGATTTCTGGGGGAAAATTGTTTTGTTTGTCTTTAAAGGAAAATGCTGAAAGATTTGTGCGAAGGGGAAGTTATGTATTAAGAGGGGCCAATTGGTTTTGTATTTACCTTTTCCGGAATGTTGTTTATACATCAGTTTAGAAGTCAAGGTAGTCGGGACCCGTTTGTGGGGTTGTAAAGGGAATTAAAATAATCGTTTAACTTAATGTCTGGTTTTAAATATTTTTTTTTACTTATATAGCCTAGAGAAAATCTGATTTTGTTGCATAGATGAACGGTTAATTTTTGTTTTGTTGTATTATGACGGACGCTTTAAATTAACATAAAACAAATCTTTTGGTTGCCTTTCCATGTCTGTATTACCTACATATCAGAACGAGTGAACCTTCCATTATACGTCTGTTATCATTAATTTAAGTAATTTTTAATCAAAATTCAAAAGGCTCACACACAATATAATATGTACCTACATGTATAGATTTTACGTTACCTCAATTCAAATATGAGGATGCGTAATCCCATTAAAAAACCCTGCTCACGTTAAAATATTGTGTGCGGTATTGCTGGGATCACCCCCTACGGTCATTTCGCTCCGGGATTTCTGCGGACTCACCCCAATTCCCCACTTGATTTACAATACTGCAACAAAAATTACAATTCTTCATTATTCTCTTCTTTGTCTGCTATTTTACATTGGCAAGGCAATGCGTGCAATAACTTTAATTACTTCACATCATCATGTTGATTATGACGTCGGATTGATGATGTGCGGATAATGGTTATGCTGATGAGAATAATCCTGTTGATTAAAAATAAAATAGGGTGGCACAACCCCTTTATTTCCATAGCCAATATAATTAATATGAGTGGCTTTATCCAAGGACTGATGATAGCAAAGGGTTAAGCCGTGTAGAGATTTAATCGCACCATTAAGATCAGGGCGTGTCTTTCGATTTTAATTATACATACATAAATTCTATAACTGGCATGTAGATATGTACATTATATAATGAATTCGACACGAGTATGTTTATATTCGTTTTTTCGCCATGATTTATAGAAACTATTTGAGATTTTTGTTTGTTAATTACTAAATACATACCGTACCTAAGGTTGGCAACGAGAATAAGACTATAGTTTCGGTCTCGGTCGGACGAGACTACTTTAAAAGCACCGGGGACGAGATCGATACGTGGCCGTATTTTTGGTACCGGGTCTCGCTGGCCTCGGTGGCTTGGCTTAGGTTTCCGATAGAAGAAATATTCCTGTGTTAAAATATCAAACCACATATGTATGTATTAACATAGTTTATACTAAGATAGGCGCACTGCGAAAATCCAGAGAAGAATACGTACGGTAGGAATTTCGTTGGAATAGAGATCGCTCATTTTTCAGACTTTGTTTTCCCCTAAAAAAATTCGAATATTTCCTATTTTTTTTTTTGATCCGGAAAAAGTTGATTTTTGGCCATTTAGGTCACATTTGAAAACGCCAATTAATAGTCTTTTAGCTATCTGTCAAGCCATGAACTGCCAAAATCCATTGAAGACAGGCTCCGATTTAAACGGATTAAGATACGTCTAAAAAAATTAATTTTATCACACAGCAAAAAACACGAAAGATACCAAGACCAATACCGAGACAGATACCTACACCAAGACGAGACTGCACGAGAAAAAGGGGAGACCAAGATCGATACGAGACTTGGTTAAGCAAAACCGAGACCGAGAGGAAATTGGAATTTTTCGATTTTGACGAGACCGTTACGAGACCAACAAAAGTCTCGCCTGGTCTCGTCTGGTGCCAGCCCTAACTGCAACTATAGTCTCGCGTTAATATGGGCTTTGTCTATAATTATTATAAGATTACACGTTAACACTTATTTTATGACATTCACGAAAAAAAATATTATTACTTATAAAATATTATGGCTTCCTAGAAATGCACGAATGGGTCGCATGTATACGCGTGCTGTTATATGCGATTACATCTTAACCACAAGATTTTTAGTATAGATACAGTATTTTACGGATAAAAATAAACACTTATATAAGAAAACTCGGTTATAAGAAACACAATGAGAAGCACCGTACCTTTTTCTTTATATTTCTTTCGAAATTATCCCATTATAAGAAACTTGCATATAAGAAAAACACTGTATAAGAAAGCATTTCTTGCACACCAAAATAAATTCTTAGAACAAAAAAGTACACTTATAAGAAATTTAATTTGGGAGACAAATATGTGCCAAAACCTTTTGATTATGCATCTTTGTGTTAAGACCTTCATTGCAAGTTCCCACTTTCCAAAGGAATGACATATCAAAATTGGAAGGGCCGCGTATATTCTGACCATAGATGAGCAATACAAAGATGGGAAATTTCGGCAGTTATTTGTGTTTGCCTACAAGCTATTACCGTTATGAAACTGATATTTTTGCATCTGTGTAGGATTAAACTGATATTTTTGCATTTGTGTGTAGTTTCACTAACATCACAGATTGTTGTTAGATTCTACATCTATTCATGGAAAGAGAGTCAAATTTACAACTCCAAATGTGATACTGACATTTGCGCTTGACTTATATTTGCTGGTTGTGTTTCAACCTTAATTGCATAAGGTCACAATATTTTGCTTAATTTTATTTATTTGAAGAGAAGACTTATTTGTTTTTTACTTGTTGAATAGGAGTATATTTTTGTTATTTTGTTATATCAAAGCTTTTTATCTTAAAAAATTACATCAAAGCTTTTTATCTTAAAAAATATTATAGATGAAGTTTTTATATGAACATACATTCTATAAACATATAAACTTTGTGTGACGTACTTGGTTTTCATGAAATTATGTAGGTACGCGTATAAAATATTTTCCTTTGCCCATAGTTTAAAAAAAATGTCTTTCCTATATCAGGGTTTCTTTTATAAAAAATTTTCTTGCTTATATCTGATGTTCGGATATAAGAAAAACTCCGACAAAGAAATACATTTCTTGGATTGTCAGAGTTTCTTATATCCGTGTCGTACTGTATAACTAAGTCGATTTTTAAAAGTCCTTTTATAGGTAAGTACTTAATATTTTATATAGAAAATTTCTTAAAGAAGTTTTGTATGATAAAAATTCTATACTACTAACTATACTGCTAAGCAGAAAACTTAGCATTATTAAATCGGACTTGTTCAATAATTGAACCAAAATAGCTTTCAATAGTTTTAGTCCACAAAAGTTTCTTTTCATCCCGCCGATCTCACTTGGACTCATCAGTTGACTAGTGATGACGCAAATTTTATAAACTTAAGGCAATTTTATAAACTAAAAGCAATTTTGAGTCAATAAAAAATTACGAAGTAATAAATTTAAAAAAAAATGTTTTTTTGAATATTTTGGTATGCAGTATTATTAAAATTTTGAAGGAAATCCTATACACAAATTTTGATCGCAATCCCCTGAGCTATTAATTAAAAAGTCAAAAATTATAATACGGATCTATAACAGTTACGTTAATAATATGTTATTTAAATATTATTTTTGTATTTACATCGTTAGAACAGTTTTCCCAATAATAAGGACTTACCTTTTTTGCTGTATGACAATAGTATCGTTATATTTGGGTCTAAAAAATAGAAAAATAATCGAAGCAATCACCCAAAACGCTTAAGTACCAAGTTTAAGGAAAATCTGTTCAATGGTTAAGGCTTTGGAAATAGATACAGGACAGGAACTGCATGACACACTTTGTTGGTTCCCGATCATCGTAATGTCAATTGTGATCAAAGTCTCGATTGTTTTCCAAATGCAAAACTTGCAAAAAGACCTGTCGCAACTAAAATTTCTGAACTTAAATTTTTTTTTTTTTTAAATAAACATTTATTGAAGAACATAACTTTTTAACAGAGTGATTATCGAAAAACGTCAAATTTTCTAAAAAGGTTTAGACAACTTTTTTACTTGCGATTATAGGTACCATCATCCAAGTTATGCATTCGTGAGAAAAAAAATCTTACAATCAAACATGACGTTACGATCATTGGATTGGCAACTCTGGTGTGCGAAAGTAAAGTCCAATTCTATGGTCGTTCTTGATAATTTTACTTGGGTTGGGGTCAGAATTCCGAAAACCCAAAATCACGCAAATCCAAAATCCCGAAAATCTTGAATCCCGAAAACCCAAAATCCCGAAAACACAGAATCCCATAAACCCAAAATCCCGATATATCGAAATCTGAATTCCGAAAAATTATATAAAATGTAAAATTTGTGCAAATTTTTCATTTTATATATTTTTTCGGGATTCCGATTTCGCAAAAATAATCGTAAGTGTAAGGTTAGAAGTAAAGTTGTAAACAACAATCAGTTTTTTGAAGTTTTGTTTTTGTTTAATTCTTCTTGTTGCATGATTACTATTTTTGTTAAATTCAGTTTGTTATATGACTATTTTCTTTTTGTTCAATAAAAGTTTCATAATTAGCTATCCGAAAACGAATATATCTATAGAACAGCTGAGTGCAAAATTCATTTGGTATGCGTTTTTTTCTGATTTTTTGGCAGCTTTCAGCTAGCTTATCTGATTCATTCACAGATGTATACTCCGAAAGCCTGGTATCCGAGATTCCATGTAAGATTTTTTTTTGGCAGCAGTTGCTTTGTCATCAGCTGTGTTCTTACATGGGAATACAACAACACCAACCCATCCGGGTTGCTATAGTTCGGTTATTGAATGAGGCCATTGTAATGCTTTGAAAACTGATCTATACGTATGTACATATGGCCTTGTGCATAATAAAACGCGGCTAATGTTTAGTTACATTCAAGTTGTTAGCTACAAGAGCAAGTTCGTACGATCCAGTCGTGCATTTTATATATACTGTTCACTTGTCAGATATGCTCCATTAAAATTTAAAACAAAATATGTAAAGAAACAAAGGTTACGATTTTTTTTAACTTGACTGATCCTCTTTTTACCTCATTTTAGAAATTGTTACATTAGTTCGCACATTAAATGCACTTCCCCTTTTTCTAAGCCCTTTTTACAGATGTTTCCCTAGCTCCAAATAAAAAAAAACAGTTTTTTTTCTCGAAATACATATACTTCCCCAATTAAAAGCAAATTTTTATTACCGCTCACTTCGAAGCAACCAGCTTTAAATAGAACTATTGTATGTATGTATGTAATATGTACGGTGTGCTGCGGAGTTCTGGCATGAGGTTTGAGCGGCACAGCGACCGGCGCGTCGGGCAAATGTGCTGAAAGTTGTGCGCAAGTGGGACTACTCCTCAATGCACATGGACAAAGGGTGTGTCCAAATAAAGGGGGGTGGGTTTGTGATGCTAACCAAAGCTAACCAAATCTCAATCCATTAACAGAAAAATAGTTGCTTTTTTATCTGAATCGGCTTTAATGTATTTTTGAATTCGTGTTGGGGGTGTTAACTAGATTTTTGTTTCCTCATAATGATGTTGACTTTTGTCGCCTAAGCTCTAAAGACAGCTCCCCACTGTTAGTTTTGACATGCTAGAGTCATTAAAATTGAAAAGACACGGACACACACCAACCAAAAAAGCCATTTATCAAACGAGCACCTAGTTATGATAATTGGCAGAGCACGGATTCATCAGCACCTCTAGTAGCTTAGCTATATAGGTATATAAGTACCTACCTACCTAGGAATACCGTCAACAAAATAAATGTTACTGTTGAAATTTGGTATTAATCTAATATTTAAACAGAACGAAAAATAAATAATGACACAAGTAATTAAACTGATTTGCCGAAGCAGAAAATGATGAGAGACGTGATAGTTGTTATGTTGGGGACGACGAAGTTTAAAAAAAATATATATGTAGGTACATGCATATATGAGTTGATTCGAGTGTAAAAAAATGAAAATTATTGAAGTGTCTTCATAATTAAAATTGAATGAAGAGACAATTATCCAAAATAAATGTACACAGGTAAGTTAGTTCTTAAAATTAGTGAATTACTTTACCATTACCATTTACCATTCATCCCAATTTTGGAGGGACTGTCCCTCTTTTCTACCTCAAGATATCTATTGTCTTCCAAAACCAAAATTGTCAAAGGGGGATATAAATGCCCCCCTTTTGTAAAAATATTTAATATTTTTTTGCACCGTATAGCTTAGGAAAATTAGACAAAAAAATTATGAAATTTCGATTCAGTTTCAAAATTGAAATTCAAAATTCAGTTTTTTTTTCGAAATTACTTGAAAACTATAAGTTGTAGGCATTTAAGCTAATGTTATTCTACACAAAAAAGATGAGGACACTTTTTATCGCACAATTGATAGATTTGGAGAAAAATGGTCGAAAGCATTGGGGTGTAGTACATTTATTCAAAAATGTAGTTCATTTATTCAAAAATGTAGTACATTTATTCAAAAATGGCTGAGTACAGAATTGAACTCGCTAAATACTAAATAGTTATAACGCGGCCTATCCTAAAAACTAAATATGTCATATGTAAACAACCGCGAAAACCTTAAAAGTTACATAGACATAGTTATAACTTTGCCACTTGTACAAGCTCCCTGTTTCCGACCATATTCACGGACTTGGAAATTGGTGGTAAATAACCACTAACAGAAGTGCGTTGGCTACTAAGCGGCTGGTCATGGTTCAATACACGATGAAAGCACAAGAAGTTTTTCAATTAAAATGAAAAAGTAGACCAGCACCACTAAAGCAAAGGAATCTGATGATCGACCTTGGCAAGTCGTGAAATAGCTATAATTCCAGCCAAAAATAATTGAGAAAAAACTTGGTGGTAGCACACTCAAGTTGTTCTTGGGCATTCAAAGTCATTAAACTAACAGAATAGTGTAATAAATTAGTTTATCTGATAGTTTATTTTTGTAGGCCAGTTTATTTGCGGTCGCACGAAATGCCAAAAAATTGGTAAAATTCTTGCAAAAGAAACTCAAAACTTAATCGCGAATTGTTGTCACAAGATCATCGATTTTCAATCGTCACGGACGCATCCAACAAAGGCAATATTAATATTTCCTCTCATTATTCAATATTATACTAAAGAAAAGGTAATAAAAACGTTATTACATATTTAGATCTTATGATTTTCCAGGTGAAACGTCAAAGCCTTATAAAAATGTTGTTGCTTTCACACGCCGCGAACTACTTCGTCGATCTATAGTATCGATACGGTTTTTTGGTCGAGTGAAAAAGAACTGCAGTTTGATTTCTGGAGATCGAAGTGGTATGTCGACATAGCGTGCAAAAAGAAACGAGCTAGTTCACCGGCACAGTTTCTGTTTTTTTTTTCTCTGCTAATGTTGAAAAAATGGAATATAAACTAATATGTGTTTGCGTCAACTCTGAAATAAACATTTATTTAAAATTGTCGAGCAGATGGACAAAAAAAACAGTCATGAGCATTTAAAATAATTTCCGAAGAGCTGAAACAGCGAAACATTATTAAAACGGCTGAGCAAACAAGAATAAAATGTAAAATTCTGAAGCAGCAATTTAATAATGATGTAATTAAATAAAAATAAAATGCACGACTGGATCGTACGAACTTGCTCTTATAGCTTACAACTTTAATGAAGCTAAACATTAATGCTGCTTAGTAGGTAGGTAGTCTAGTTTTCCTGTGTAGGTTTAAACCGATGTAATTAAGATAACCTTGATTCTTAGTATAATTAATTGTCGAATGGATGATTCAAGGAATAGTTACATAGGTACCTTCAAATGCTTATTTAAATCTAGGTTTTGGATTTTAATTATGTAAGTTAGCAGAGAAATATGTATCTACATACATGGAGAGATCCTAAGTATGTAAATATGTACTTATAGTAATGAAAATGAAGGATGTAGGTTGGTATGCAATAAACATACATAAGATTCATGTGATTTTTAAGGACACATATTATGTATGTATAAATGTATGAGGTCCCACATAATATGTAGTATTTAGTGATGTACGCGAAAATACGTAAAAAGGAAATACCTATAATAAGATAAATACACATCATTAAATGTTTTTATATTGCTTAGTGGTTATAGTTTGGGGGAAAACAAAGATGCCATTTAAATTCATGGATAAATAATAATATACATATAAAAAAAATTTAAAATCGTTGGAGCTGTTTATTAAAAAAAATTATTTTGTATGTATAAAATTTTAAAAACATTTTTCACAAAAAAATTTGAAACGCCATTTTGAAGATATTATAAATTTACATATAAGTTTTAAATTTCAAAAAAAAATCATGGACTGTTTTTTGAAAAATCGATTTTTCAAAAAAAAAAAATTTATTTTTGAAAAATCGATAAACTTTGGTTTTGAAAATTTGAGTATGCAGTTTTATTAAAACTGCTAGGAAGCATTTGTATAAAAAAAATAATTTAAATCGGGCAATCCAATAGTGAGAAAGTCGAAAATATTAAAAGCGGTTTTTTGAAAAGTACCGTTAATAAGTACGCAATAAAAAATATTTTTGTACTTGAAAGTGGACAGTGCTAATATAAGAACACACACAATTTTTTAAAAAAATTCTGCCTGTCGTTTTTGAGACATACATTTTTTTCTTAACGGGTTTTTAACATTTGTATGGGAGGAACCGTTATTTTAAATTTTAGGAAAATAGTATTTCTTAACTATTCAAGATTAATGTCAAAAAACTACCTAACGGAGTTTCGAAAAATAAATATTTAAAAAGAACAAATATTTCTTCATTTATTATTATTATATTTAAAGCTAACACAATTTTATCACACTATATTACAATTATGTTATTATTTATTAAAGTAAGTACGTAAAGTTAGTAATTCATTTTATTGTTTATATAATGGATACATTTTATAATTATAATGAATTTAGAAGCTATGGCATTGCCGTCAGCTCGGTTGGTCGGTTTGCGGTTAATATATTTTTATTTTTTTATATATATCTATATAATAAACTAATATTAAATGTTTTTATTCGAATTCAGTTATTAATAACATTCTGTATTTATAAATATCTTTCAAAAATCGGTACAGTATTTTCCAATCAGTTTCATTGAGCGCTGAGATTGTTTCTTTCATTGTCATCGTTTTCTTTCCAAAATATGTTAGACTTTGAGGAACAAAAATCGGATATACACTTATGATATGAAAACAGTCTTCTTTGGCTTTCAAATTGCATAAAATGCAAAATTGATGAAAACTTCCGTTGTACGGACACCCATTGAGAGCTAGGAGTTCGCATCTGGCTTTAAATATTAATGACATCTCCTTGTAACTCATTGAGTCGTTGAAATAGTTTCCTTCCATTAAATCAAGCTTGAGTTGTGAATATATTATTCTGCTTTCTGAGTTACGTGCCTCTCCTATTAACGCAATTCTTACTGAGGTTTCGTGAGCTTGATTGATGCGAAAAAGCTGCTTCTTTAGATTTCTTAAGTTGTTTGGATCTAACGTCACTATTTCTCCACAAGCTAGTCCTAAGCTTTCCCACTTAAACGCCCACCAGTCTTTGTTCCTCATTATGTAAAGTGCAATTTTTGTTTGGTAAACTATCGTTCGAAAGGGACATTACCTTAATTATGTAGTCTACCTGAGACTTAAGGGTGGATGTGTAAAGCTTAGTAAGACCCGTTTCCAAATATAACGCATGGTTTGGTGTATTCAGTGGAAGACAGTTTAAAAAAAAAATCTATGGAATTTTTCTATCACATCGTGCGCATAAACTCCCCATACTTGCGATGCATAGCAGAGTGTAGATTTAACAACAGCACTAACTATCTTATATATAGCAGATAGGATGATGCGTTCGTTTGTGAAAACAGTCTTCCACGATAGATTAAGCAAGCTCTGGGCAGCTTTGGCTTTCTCGTCAAGGTGCTTGGAGAAATCAATGGTCTTATTTAGTTTAACTCCCAGATATTTATACTCATCTGTTATATCTCATTGGTTTCCATTGAAATACCAACTACGTGTGTATGGGTTACGGTTAGATCTAGAAAACAACATCACTTGATTTATGCGTGTTAGTAACGAGACCCATTTGCTGCAATATATGGCTAAACGGTTAATCATCAATTGGAGATTTTCGGAAGAGTCTTTCAGTAGCACTATGTCACAAGCGTATAAAAGCGCATTAACTATCTTTTCAGCAATTCTTATTCCGCCTGGTAGGTGCGTTACTACATTGTTGATAAACAGTGAGAACAGAAAAGCGCTTAAAAGACATCCTTGCTTCACACCATGTGTGTTTCAAACCATTTTGAGTATTGCGAATAGTCCAAGACAGCTGCTTTCGAATCTGCGTACATCTCCTTCAAAACATGAATGAACTTTGTGGATAAACCCAGTTGCGAGAGTTTGTAAAAAAGTGCATTTCCATTTATAAGATCCAACGCTGGCTTAAAGTCGGCGAATATTGAGTATACTCTTTTGTTTCGTGCTTGATATGCTCTTAGAATGGATGCCAGTGTAAAAATATGGTCCACAGTTGATTATATTTTGCTGAACCCAGCTTGATATTCCGAAAGAATGTTGTTGAATTCTACCCATCTTTCTAGCCTTAGCAAGTATACCACAAAATAGTTTATCCAGCACGTTCATGAAAGAGATTCCGCTGTAATTTTCAATATTATTCAAATCTCCTTTTTTATGGATTGGGTATATTATGGATGTTTTAAACGAGGAAGGGACATTATTCAGATAAACTTTATTAAAGAATGTTTTAAGTTGACATATAAAAGCTGGAGTACCATTTTTGAAAAATTCGTATGGAATTTCGTCATCACCAGGTGCCTTACCGTTCTTCGAATTAGTAATTACAGCTTGTACTTCACCCAATGTTATTTCACTATCTAGGATTTCATCGCTACAAAGTGGCTCAGCATACGCAAAGAGTAGTACAGATTTTCCATAGAGAAGATTTTTGATGTGGATCGAAAGAACTTAAGCAGATACTCCTGTACCTATGGTAAAATTTGTTCCATTGATTTCCTTAGTCACCTTCCAAAAATCTTTCGAGCCTTTTGTCTGACCTGAAATAACTTTTTTTCTGTGTGAGTAATCGGCTTATTTTTTTTTTATTTTATAGGCTACTATTTATCAAAATGAATGCTTGGGGTACTGACAAAAGATTTGGATAGTGCAGCGATACCATTCTTTGCAGTCCGTCATTTCCGTGTCTGGAGTTTGGCGGTACTCCCCCGAGTAGATGGACCATTATGAGGCTGGTGAACATGTTTACCGAATCTGAAAGCATCGAACGAATACCGTATTATGGAGATCCCAATGTTCGGGTTCAGGATACAATCGTGGCTGTTGCATCGGCAGTACAGGCAAATCCAAGTGTTTCGACTCCAAACTTATCGGGCCAAATTGGAGTTAGCCGACGGTCATTACAACAGATACTTCATGATGACTTAAACTTGTTTCCGCAGAAAGTCCAAATTACAAGCAAGTTATACCCTCAGGATTTGCCTGTTCGCCCGGAATTTTGCCGAAAAATGATTGCAATGGCCGAAAAAGACAACACATTGATAAATTGTTTGTTCATGTCTGATGAGGCCCATTTTGATTTAAACGGCAATGTTAGCAATCAAAATTGCCGTATATGGAGTGAACCTAATCCAGAAATGCTCCATGAGACGGAACTGCACCCAGAACAAGTCACTGTGTGGTTTCTTTGAAGAAAACACATCATAAATCACATCATCATAAAATACATCCGTCTGAAGTCAATTTTGTATATTCACATTTAATTAGTTTGTAAATTCCAAAAGATTCGTTGTTGTAGACTTATGTAGACAAAAACCATGTTGCTCAGGAACAATTATTGATTTGCAGAAGAATTGAATGTGATTGGTGATTATATTTTCAAACAGCTTAGGCAAGCATGAAAGTTTCGCAACTCCTCTATAATCCTCAGCTTTGTTCCACTCTTGTGAAGAGGTGTAATAAACGAAGACTTTCACAAATCAGGAAAAACACCAGACGACATAATCCTTAATAATTTTTTCCCCTGGATTTTCTGATTTTACAGTTTTAAAAAATGAATAATAAAGTTATGTACACAACATCTTCTCATCGACAACTTGACGTTTAAGCACTTCGTAACTATTTAAAAAACAAAATATTGCGTGAAATATCCCCGCAAATTTTTAACTTAGGTAACAATAAATTTAAGATATTGTATTTGCACCCGCCAAAAAGTTTCCTTTCGAAACCGCTTTTATTATGCGTTAAGCTCATTGTTACATTTAAATTAAATGACTTAAGGGATACAAAATTTGGTTTGAATTGTTTAACCTTATGGTTTGATACTAAGTTATGCATTAAACGAAATAAAAAAAAAATTGTAAGTAAACTACCGAAATTTAATTTTTTGGTGCCTAAATTTTTCTTCGACTCACCATTTGCATTTATTCACGCCTCGCCACTGCTATGTACCTTTAAAAAGTGTATCAGACTCATCTTAAAAAAAGTAAATGTAGGTATATACATATACCTATATAAAAAATGTACCTACATATCTGACATGTGCCTTAGATCAAGAGAAAAGTTTTTGCTAACGATTAAATAAAAAGTGGTTTAAGTCTCCCGCACTCCCTATATATTGGATCTTAAGCTCACTTCAATAAAATCTTGTATTGAAATAATCAATTCAATAACTACCAATCAAGCCATATCAGTTTGCATTGGAGTGTTTATACCTACTTTTAATATCTCCGCACATCATCCGTACACAAACCGTACTGCTCTTCAATGCTCATTTCCTCGCAGTTTAATCCTAAGAAAGGCATTTAATATATACATATCTCTAAAGATAAATACCTATCGCGTCTTTGATTGTCACATATAGGTAGGTACTTTTCTCCCTCTTTTTTCTTTATTTAATATGTTCAGTTCACCAATTCTTTTCGACTCTGTTACTCTGTATCCACATCCACCAACCACCCTTTTCTCATATAATCCTTGGATATGGAAATCGATGTTTAACCATTATATATAGATATCCAAAGGTGCCTAGAGCTTCCTTAGCACATAACCTGGTCTTTTTTGCTTTTCCTTTTCCTTTTATGCTGTCTCTTTATTTGTTCTTATTTACCATCGCCGTTAACTTGAAAGGGGTGACAAAAAAAAATAGAATAAAAGGAGACAACAAAAAAAAGTTCATTACAAAGTTTTCCACACATTTTCTTAGATGTATTTTTTGTTTGCATATTCTCCTGCTGCTGTATAATCTGGAGCCAAAGTATTTTTGTCTTCTTCGGAAACGTTGTCGGGGTAGAAAACGAAATAAGAAAATTCTCAACGGTCCTTCTTCCTATATACTCTGCCTGCAAGCCAAAAGAGGTTGGATCATTACGCTCAAATTCAAGCACTATACACAAAAATAGCATACAAAAGAAGCAAATCTAAATAAATAAATAAAAATTGAAATTCTAAAAACACATTCAAAGAGAATCTCTCTGTGCGCACTAGTCGTATGGTCAGAGTCGTTATACGAAACAAAATAACGATACAGAATGATGATACCTACAGAATTTATTAGCCGCTTTTGTAAGGAAATTTATCGCCAACACAACAGAATTAAAAAAAAACGATCCCCAACAGCATGATTTTTTTGTAATGTTAAGTTGCTATTACCGGCCATGTGTCAAATAATTAAATGCAAATATGAACATTGATTTGTTTTTATTTCTTTAGATTAAATGCAAATAAGAAAATTAAAACTTGAATTAAGAAATCGAAATAAAATGCAATATAAATGAAGCAGTAAGAAATAACAAAAAGTTGAATTTTCCATATCTGTGTGGTCCAAAATGTTGATCTTAAAATTATTTTATGTGTTTGACGTTCTTTCAATAAATCAGATGTTGTGCCAGTGGAGGAGTACTTATGTTTGTATAGCGCATGCTTGCAAAATTGTTAGCATTTATTATTGAACTATTAAGTATTTTATGAACTTCGTTTATATGCGGTTCAAAAATCGAATTGGAGTAGGGAGGTTAATTAAGAATGAGTTATATAATGCATGGATAGCCTTCTTATTTATGTCTTCTATAAATAGATTAATTAATATCACCACAATACGTTTTATTAATAAACAGATGACTATAAATCAAAAGACCAACTTACGACAGCATTCCTACATATTTGATACGAATCTCGTAATTGTGGTGAATAGCGGTGTTTTGATAAAAATTATAAATGTCGCGTCTCAACAAATAAACACTGAAGTCCTATTTGGTACCCAAACCTAATAATAACATAGTAAACTGTCTAATTTTGTTTTATTTATGTTATTTATTCGTAATGGGTAGTGAATTTAAAGTAGAGTAGTGTAACATACGTTGGCTTAGCAAGAATTTCTATGCTGCGTATGCTCATACTACGAACAGCAGGCCAGCTGTTGTTTTCACTAAGTGAAACCAAAGTCGGGGAAGATTCTGACATGGCTATAGCTATAAGCTTAGTGCCATAATTTTCCCACATGGTATCTCCGTATATGTGCGAAAAGATGTTGCCTATCAGCTTTCAACCGCAATATGGGCCTTGTTTAAATACAAACTTTAGCTTTTATATGGTTTAAATTCACCGTCAACAAGCACATCATTCACACATGTTTTATTTATCGTAGCCCTAGTTTGGACAGTAATTCGACTTTTAACGAATTCGATGCGTTGTCTGACTCTATCCAAAGAATTCCACCTCCTCGGTGGTAAGCTCACAAGAAAAAGCAAATTTGCTAGCAGCACAATGCTGTCTTCTGTCGTTAAAGTGTGCCGTTTTCCATGAGTGGCGCTTGCATCGAGGAAACCGAACATCTTTCAGTTCTCGGTATGTGCATCACAGATCACCTTTTATGGAATAACCACATATTCGACGTCGCCAAAAACTCTGCAAGGTGTTTGGTTTTTCTGAGACGATGCAAGAAATATTTCTCCCCTTCTGATCTGGCTGTAATCTATAAAGCCTATATTCGTCCAAAGCTTGAGTACAACTTCCACATCTGGAAAGGTGCTCCCATAACTCACTTAAGTCTTTTGGACAGAATCCAAAAAAGAGCTTAAAAATGATAGGTGATGAAACAATAACGGAAACAATTGCACCTCTCGAACACCGTCGGAATGTTTCATGCCTTTCATTATGCTAACGGTGTTTTTATAGACAGTGTTCTACTGAAATAGCCAGTTGCATTGTTCCCGTTAAATAATTCAACTGTAACACTCGCGCTTCTAGGAATGCTCATCAGTTTACCCCACTTTGAACGTACTGTGAAGTACAGAGATTCTTTTTTAGTCGTACAACAGGAATGTGGAATGCTTTACCAGGATCTATTTTTCCTTCCATTTTGATATTCTGAACTTAAAAACCAATGTACATCGTTATATCCTTTTAAATCATTACCTATTTTTCTAATACTCACACTGTTCTTGATTCATATTAAGGGTAAATTAAACGGGTATGTTAACTTTGAAATTTACTGGTCGGTCAATGGTCAACTCGACTCTGATTTCAAAATGACGTGAAATTGTGAAATTATCGTTTGACACGAATTTTAAGGTCAAGATATTTATCTAAGTTATTTTCAAAAAAATTTGACATTTTCTGACTAGGTAATAAAGAATATTTTGATATATTTAGAATGTTGTTCTTGCCAAATTTCGCCGAAAACCTGTAAATTATCGCCCTTTACCGCAGATGAAATTAAATCTGAAAATTTCCAATGTTTGGTAGGTATACAAATATAATAATAAAAATTATTTAATGGAATTCGACTTTTATGTCTTGCACATCTTATAAGTGTTCTATCGATAACATACACTCACGTGCTGCTTTTTTATTAATTACTAATATGCACTTACTTGATCCTTAAAGTGTTTGTTGCTACTCCAATTGTAGGGCTTTGGTAGGGGGGGGTGCTACTAAAGTTTTATTGAGTTCGTTTTCTTAGGCAATTTCACAGGAGCGGACACAAAGCTACTCAAACATCTTTTATTAAAGTATCTTTGATCTGGCAGTTTCGAACGAATAAGCTTACTTTAACTTTTACTAAAAGTGGAGGGCGCCACCTACCTACATATACTTCAGGCACCACAATGCGTTAGATACAGAAACAAGAACGATATGTAGATATATCAGCGGGTGAAGTGATACGACTCGCTTTACTCGCGGACTCATGTTATTTTACTCACAAAAGTGATTTAGAGCCAGTCGCACATAAACGTGGTTCAATATTTCATCCGTGGCTCCGGAATTTTAATTCACCGATTTCAGAGGACTAACTGAGGTTCAACGATGTGTCGAGCATGTAGTGGGCTTCTATCACTATATATTTAACCTCGAACATCAGCTTATCCGCCAAAATTGGGGAATAAAAATTTCTGAAACCATTTGAACAACTGACCCTTTTCTATTTACATAAGTGAAATTAGTAAGTTCGAATTTAGTTAAATACTCGTATCATAAAGCAACAACAAAATATAGGTAGCTAAAATGCTACATAAATAAATAAACAAAAAAAAAATACAAAACAAATCAAAATGCTAAATAAATTAAATCCAAGAGATGTATTTATATTCATACACATATTTGTACAATTACATCTATTATGTACATTAAGTATAAATGAATAAGTATCTACATTGTTATTAGTAATATGATTTATAAAGCATATGGTTTTCAAGTAATTTGGAAACAACTGCATTGTACCCCCTTTCCTTCCTCTTAAAATGTTTGTTCCGCTCCAAAATTAGGGTATATTTTAGGAAATGCTTAGGACGTAAAAATGAAGCTCTGCCGCAAAATTCAGCTTAGTCGGAATTTTTTTGAAGTAAATATCTTATTTTCCTCAAGGGTGTATTTACCCTAGAGCCAAGAGGTCCATGACCCGGGGCGGCAGGCTACTAGGGTTGGTGCCAGCCGGACCTACTTTTAACTTTTTTTTTATTATTATTTATTTATTCAGTTTTAAATATGAAAATATAACACTTATCTTTTCCTTATTCCTAACCTGCCTAAAAAGGGTAAATTAATTAATAAATTTATTCATTTATTTATAACCTACAAATGACGAAAGTAAAACTCTGATAATAAGTTATGTTTCACCTTGAGGTTATAAACAAATTAATTTAAAAGGTAATAAAGCTAATGTTTAAAACAATCATATTTAACAATTTTTTTGAAAAAAAAAGTTATTTTTATTTTTAATTGTTACAAGATTTCCAAAAATAATACGATTTACATATTATATAAACATAATTGCATAATACATAAGAAAAAGAGACTATATATAAAGTATAGGTAATAAAAATTAGCTCTCCAGAATAGGGCTGGCAACGAGACGAGACCAGGCGAGACTTTGGTTAATCTCGTCTCAGTCTCGTCAAAATCGAAAAATTCCAGTCTCGTCTCGGTTTCGGTCCAGGTCTCGCCTAACCAAGTCTCGTCTCGGCCTCGGTCTCGCCTTTTTCTCGAGAAAATTTTAATGTGCGGTGTCGTCTCGGTCTCGGTCTTGGTACCATCTTTAGTCTTGGTTTCTTTCGTGTTCTTTTGGTAGTAAAAAGATGTAAGATAAAGATAAGACGCATTGTTCGGATTGCAAATATAGAGTATGGTTGTGGTATCTTAGCAGTTCGTCGGTAAGAAAAATGCGGGAAAATGTATAAAACAAACTCGTGAGTCTGTTTTGTCTTTTGAGTTAGGTGGAAATAACATTTTGGAAGAATTGTGTAAGTTAATATATTTCATAGCAAAAACAAATAAAATATTAAAAAAAGGAGTACCTACATACAACCCTCGATTTTTTTAAAAATAAATTAACCAGTTTTGTCAAGCCACGACCTGTCAAAAACCATTTAAGGATGTTTCCGATTTAAATTAATTAAAAAAAACCTCTACAAAACTCAAATTGTACCTAAAAAAAATCGAAATTTTTCGATTTAATTTATTGCTCCATAAAAAGTTGATTTTAGACCTTTTAGGTGAAATTGCGAAAACAAAATATTGCTCAAATGTCAAGATATATTAAGCTGCCTACCTTTCAAGTCATGAACTGTCAAAATCCATTGAAGCATCGCTCCGATTTAGACGGATTACAAATTCTCTACAAGATTCAAATTTAACCTCGAAATTTTTTCCTCCGGCAAAAGTTGATTTTAAGCCTCTTGTATGACATTTTGAAAAAAATATTATCAAAACGTCAAAATATAGTTCGGTGCCTACCTGTCGAGCCATGAGCTTCCAAAATCCATTGAAGGACTGCTCCGACTTTAGTGTTTGGTAACGTGAAAAATCGTACGAATTGGTACAAATTTTCACATTTAGCTGTCAAAACCCCTAGAAAAAAAACCCAAGTTTGGGAAACTTGGTGAAAATAAACGTACAATATGGATCTCAAGAAATCGGTCAAACTTGGCATCTGCACGTCTTTTCCAACTTTATTGTGCTTGTCAATTATGAATGAATCAAATAATGATATATCCTTGTTCGATGCTTATGCTACACAAATCATAAACTAGAAATTTTGTTCTGCAGTACGTAAGTCCATGAAGCTAAGGCCATATACTTCACTTGAAACGAGTAAGTTTTACTTGTGTAGATCGAAAACTATGATTTTAAGTTGAATTTTATTAGTTGCGTATGAAAGCGTTCCGAATGGCTTACATTTTGTGCGAATTTAGTTTTCAAAGGTGTGTGATAACGTAAAAAATAGGCTGTGAAGTAACGTTATCAGACACCTTTGAAGAGCCGTATTTCCAAGATAAAATTTGAGTTTTCTACAGTTTTCGTAATCCATTTTAATCGGAGCAATCCTTCAATGGATTTTGACAGTTCATGACTTGACAGGTACGCAACGAACTATAATTTGACGTTTTCATAATAGTTTTCTTCCAAATGCCATACAAGAGGCTTAAAATCAACTTTTTCCGGAGCAATAAATTAAATCGAAAAATTTCTAATTTTCTGAGGTAAAATTTGACTTTTGTAGAGGTTTTTTGATCCATTTAAATCGGAGCCATCCTTTATTGGATTTGGACAGCTCATGGCTTGACAGTTTGGCAACGAACTATATTTTGTCGTTTTGACAATATTTTTTACTAAATGTCACCCAAAAGGAAGCAACGCCATGCATACATAAATCGTACGTATTCTTCTCTGGATTTTCGCAATGCGCCTATCTCTGTATAACTATGTACATACATATATGGTTTGATATGTTAACGCGCATATAATATTTCGCAAAAAAAAACTTGTGAATATTATTAAAATTGAACATGATTATATAATAAAAAATAATGAAATTAAAACAAAATTATAGCGAAAACCGAAATCAAACCACCGAGACCACCGAGACCAGCGAGACTCTCTTCGAATTTGGGTACCAAAAATACGGTCTCGTCTCGCTCTCGTCTCGGTCTCGTCTTCGGTACTTTTAAAGGAGTCTCGTCTCGTTGACGAGACCGAGACCGAGAAGAGACCGAGACTAGTCTCGGTCTCGTTGCCAGCCCTACTGCAGAAGACTTAATGAAAAAAAAATCACAGTTCGCTGCGAAAGTACCCAATGCCAACTGTCTGTCGAATATTCCTTGGGAGAGAATTCCACATACGGATAAATTAATGAAAACCTACAGTTCCCGTGTAAGGGGAGAGAAGCGGGAGAGAACAAGTTGGCGAGTTTGATTGAATTACTAAAATTTAAATTTATTGAAAAGAAAACAAATAAATGACATATTATAATAGTGCCCTGGAAAATGCGGTATTCTGTCGAAACGCCTTACCTAAGATACATTTTGTACAATAGGGGTATTCACGATCCGATGCAACTGGTCTAGTATCATTGTAAAAATGCAAAAGTGCAACATTTTTTTGCACCACAACAACAACTAACACTGACTAAGATTTTACAACACTTTTGCACTTTTACTATACCCTAACTCTATTACAACAGAAAAATACAATGGTGCAAAATTTTCCTGGTGTCGTTGATAATTTGGCAGCTGTTATTTTCTGTCAGAAATGTTTGCCTTGCAATAGTATTTACAGAAAAAAATAAAATTTCGCAATTTTACACCTTTTTGTTGCATCGGATCGTGAATAACCCTTATATTATTAAATGCGGCATTTAGGCATTTAGTTTTCTCCTCTCCTCATAGAAGAATCACAGTTGCAAAAAACCTCACATACGTAAATCAAGTTGCTTATGTTTGCAAAAGTGACCCGTGACATAAGGTATCCATGCATGTAGCGTACCGACTACAATCATTGGCACCCCGTTTTTTTTTAACCAATTATTGGCACCCCATCATTCAATAGCTATTCTTACAAAAACTATCAATCTTATCGAGCCAATTTAATTTTAGTCTTAAACTACTACTTATTCCTCACATTTGAACGTCTTTGTTTTGGTTAATTAGTTCTTCAGTCGGTGTGTGGAAGCGAAAGTGTTAACACGTTTTAAAAAAGTAAAAATATTTCAAAATTTTGTGTTTTTGCTAAGGACATGAGATTTGGTGAGCCGTTTTTAGTTATTAATACGAGTATATGAATATTATATACAAAAAATATGTTTTTTTAATATCAGATAATAATAAATTATTCGTATTTACCTATTTTTTAAGAAATAAATTGCTATTTTTTTAATTAAAATGGTGCAAATAATTGGTTCGAATACGGATGGGGTTCCAATTATTGGCACTCGGGGGCCAATAACTGGTTCTATGGAACTTTAATTATTGGCACTGCCAATAAATATACTGTCAAGACTGTCAGTAACTATACCATTAAATCGTTATTTTGTTAAGTTTGAAAGAATGCCGAATAGATTTAGATTAGATTTTATTGATCTATAAAATGCTTACAATAATTACAAACACAGTTAATATAAAGCATGGCTTTTCTGTCGTCTGTCTTGTTGACAATACATATATAATAATATTTCTTTTAATAAAATAAAAGGATTTAATTTATTCTTTTTTAGTAAACTTTTCATCTAAACAAATTAATTAATTACTCTACTTTCTTTATACAATCAAAAGCTTTCATTTACGATTCGCTCCCTATAGTTCGAAGCGAGCTTACAATATCGGAATAATGTTTTGACTTCAGCTATATTTAGCAATGCTATTACTTGGTTTTCTGTTAAAAAATCACTGCCAAAGTGTGTTCCTCCTTATGATTTTTAGGATTGGACATTTTCCCATGAAGTGGTAAGTATCTTCTCTTTCGTTCAAGTTGCACAATGAACACATTATGGGTAAGTCTTCTCTATGTGGAATGAAGTTTAACTGGATAAGTTCTCCTCGTAACTTCACCATCAATGAGATTTCATTGATACCGTTCTCATCCCGAAAATAATTCTTTTCCTCCAGATTGTGATTTAACTTGCAATATAGTGATCTATGCAGGGATCCTTTTGCGCTGCTTAAAAATCTCTCTCTGCACTTCGCATCCACAGAAGAGATAAGCTGATAAAGCAATGTTTTCCAGTTATCGAAGTCAAATTCGTTTACTTGTAGATTGAGGTCAATCTTCACAGTCCCTCGCTAATTCTATCCACCTATCAAACCAACTTGTTTTAGAACGTATAACTTGAAGAGCCGCTATCTTGGGAAGCCGGTGATTTTCCAACTTCATAACTTTCAGAATATAATCAATTTGCAATTTAAGTGTTCGAATATAAAGAGGTGATAAGCCCGTTTCTAACATAACCATGTAATTGGGCACATTTAAAGGTAGTAGAAAAATTCGCTTGATTTAGTAACGTAGTAGCTTTTCTACATTTTCGTATTGTTTCGCACCCCAAACTTGTGCTGCATAAAACAAAATAGATTCCGAGACTGATTCGAATACTTTGAATTTGCTGCTATGAGCAATGTTTTTGTTAAAAAAACATCTGTTCCACGTTGCGCTGATTGCACTCTTTGCCTTTACCAATTTCTCTCTCAAGTGTCTTTCCATATCCAAATGTCTTGTGAAGCAAACGCCAAGGTAATTAAACTCATTAACTACATCAATTCTCACACCGTTAAAGTACCATTTTTCATTTGCGCAATTCCTTCCTCCATTCTTGAAAACCATAACTTTTGACTTGTTCAAATTGACTAACAAGTTCCAAGTTCTACAGTATTGTGAGAGCCGATTTATCATGAGTTGCAGTGATTCAGGTGTGGATGCCATAAGAACAATGTCATCTGCAAAAAGCAGTGCGTTTATGGTGAGACCCTCGTATTCAATGACACTGGGTAAGCTTTCAACTAGGTCATCAATGAACAACGCAAAGAGGCTTGGGCTCATTGAACAGCCTTGTCTGACTCCAGACTCTGTTCTGAACCACTCAGACATCTCTTCTCCACTCCAAACTGCCGCCATTGTGTCCCTATAAAGGTTCTGAATGATTTCTGCAAACTTCTACGACATTCCAAGCCCATATAATATAGCTTATAAATAAGTGCTTGCCTGTTCGCCGTATCAAATGCAGACTTAAAGTCTACAAAAAACGTTCTACAACTTCTTGCCTTTGTTAACAAATGTGTCCGCAATGCTTTTCAAAACGAAGATGTGGTCAATCGTTGAATAACTTGGTCTAAAACCAGCCTGAAACTCCTTCAATAGATTTTTCTCGTCGATCCATTTGTTAAGCCTTTGCAGGATTCAGGTGATTATTTTGTAAAAAAAATATTAAGAAAGGATATGCCCCTATAATTAGACAGAACTGATTAACTTCCTTTTTTATGGATTGGAAACATTATAGATTCCCTGAATTCCTGAGGAATTACACCAGTTTCCAATATATTGTTGTATATAAGTTTTAAACTGTTCATCATATCCGCTGTGGCATTCCATTCACCCCTGCTGCTTTCCCATCTTTCAGCTTAGCCACCGTTAATACTACCTCATGCTGCGCTATTTCAGCATCCAAGATATCATTCGCATACTGGAAGTAAACTCCTTCTTCAGTAAAATTCAACAATTTGTTAAAGTGTTCCGCCAGAATGTTTGGTTACCGTTGATACTAAATGGCTTTCCGTTCAAATTCCTCACTAGGCTCCAAAATTCTTTCGAGCTTCGACAATGAGATAGCCGTTTAGATTCTGCTTCAAGAAATTCAGTTTTGTTTTATTTACACAACGACTTGTACTCACTATTTGCCGGCAAGTATTCATTTTTATAATGATCATCATTTGATTTCTTATATGCCCTCAGCCATCTAAAAGAAAATTCTCTGACTTTCTTGCAGTCTACATCAAACCAGCGAGCAACACAGTCCATTCGAACGTTCCTGGTGGTATTGTTGATCGGGTAAGACACTTTGATGACTTCATCCAGCTGGCTTAGGTTGAGATTTGGTTGCATTTGAAGAGAGCTCCTAAGCTGCGTTTGGTATCCAGTCACTCTTGATTGTTTTCATTTAAGCTTAGGCAAAACTCTCATAATCCTTGTTTCTTCGGATTCCAACGTCTTAAGTCCAAAAGTCACCACTAAGGGAAAGTGATCCGAATATGGGACATGTTCAACAAATATAAAATCAAGAATGAGTTCATTCCATTCACCACCCACGAGACTTTAGTCTATAACAGAGCTGCCTGGCTTACCAACAAATGTAAGTTCACCTTCCGTGTCTGATAAGCTTGTTCCATTTTGGAATCTTAACCCATAGATGTCACAAAATTCAATAAGTCTTACCCCTCTTGCATTGCATCCTTTATCTTTTAAACTTCTCTCAATACCAGCAATAATATTTTCATTCCCAGCTTCCTCTCCTATCCTCGCATTCAAGTCACCTACCACCAGTATATTAGAGGTTCTACCTTTGGCCATTAATCCTTCCAACTTCTCGAAATCAATGTTCCATTGGTTGCAATTAATGTACGTCGGGAGTAATCGATAACTCTTATTTTCGAATTTGAGATTAAGGTATGTTCCTCCTTCAAATACTCCAAATTCACAATCAATTAACTTAATATCCTTCTTAACACCAAAGAAACAACCGCCACTGGCTCTTCCCCTTGACTGTACTCTGATAGCTGGTATACACTTAAAATTATAATTAATAAATTTATTTTCAAAATTAATAAAGCTATTTTCGGTTAAAAAAGTTTCATAAAGAAAAACAAATTCGAATTGATTTACAAATTTATAAAAGGCCATAAATATATTGTTGTTACTTAGTCCTGCAACATTATACGAAAGAATTTTATACTTCAAAAACTTAAGACTGTTGGATTTCTCATAAATATTATTTTCAAAGCTATTTTTATGTCGAATACAAGAGTTGTTCAAGAAGCTCTATTTGCCATAAAAAATGGGCATATATTTAAAAAAAAGCAGCTTCTAGATATCACAAAACACTGGGTTCTACTCTGCAGTTCCGATTGAGCAAAACATTTTCAAAAGTACGTCCAGGACAGCAGGAAGAAGAATTGAACAGTGTTGAATGGCTAAAAGTTGCTCTAGAAAAAGGATTTCCGAAAAGAAAAGAAGATGTTCTTTATGCTGTCCAGGAATTCCTAAGGCAAAGTTACAAAAGTGGACACCCATTCGGTAGCTAGGCAATACCAGAAAAATAATGGCTTAGATGGTTTAGAAAAACAGATGTTGCTTGAAGCCTAAGGAGTGAAAAATATACCAGGAACTTATTTGCGAATCCAGTCGAAGAAATCGGAGAAAATACAATTCGTAGTTGACAGATATGCTTTTCCTGTACAATGTGTACAATGACCAAAACAGTTGGAACTGATATTTGTAGTTTATGATGTGCCATATGTATACGAGAATATCATATATTTATAATAATAATATCATATTCTTCCAAGTTTTATCAGTTCTCTATGTATTACTAAAAATTAACAGATCTTAATTTTTATTTCAAGTTATGTAATATAATGCGACCGGTATGATCTAATTTATTTTTGTTGTAGACTTTTTTATTTATTTTTTCATATTTAACTTACTGTTTACTTAATATCTATTATTTCTTTTTATTCTTTATAACCCGGAAGAAGTGGTAAATGTTTATGTCATTTTTTTTTACTAAAATTGAATGAACTGCAAATTTTATAAATAAAACAACTAAAAAAAATATTATTTTCCTTTAATTCATAGGTGCCAATAATTGTACATTTTTGTGGTGCCGATAATTGTAGTCGGATGCCAATAATTGTGGTTTTTGGCAAGCTTTTTTTAATATCCCATATTTAGCTCTCCTTTAAAACAATAAATAATAAGAATTAAATATAAATAAACAAAGAAAATTCCGTATCAAAATTTAGTACATTTTTATATGTTTAACTTTTTAATTTCGAAAATTACGCGAATTTAAAATTGAAAAATCCTTAAGGATTATACGCTATAATTAAAAAAAATATACCCTCTTGCGACCAACATCCGTTTCTAGCTACGTTTTGTTATTCATTTGCAATTGCTAAATTTAAAAAAATGTGCAACTGAGAATTGAGCAAACAAAAAGACTACACATGCGTAATTGCTCATATATCACAGTCAGTAAGTAATTGCCTAAAAGCAAAGATTAAAGAAAAATGTCAGAATCTGCCAAAATTTTCGGGTGCAAAATTATTGCAATGCTTTTTGAGTAAACCAGATAATGTTACTGTAAAAAATCTGTCAAATACGATGATCAGCGAGGAACGATGCCTGCTCCAGCAATAATAAAGATTGGAATCAGGTATTAGCTGCTTTTGAAGCTATTCAGATTGATGATTAACAACAGAATTTCTTAAGAAATGAAGCTACAGAACTTTTAGCTCAACTAAAATCCTTGGAAACGGCCATATTCCCTGAAATTTAAGGATCTCTACTTGAACAATTTAATACAGTTTCCAAAATCTTGCAAGGTGTTGACACTGGCGTAGAAGTAGTTTCTATGCTCTACGAGTCACTCAACACTTTCGTAGAAAACAAGCGTGAATATTTTAAAGAATTTAAAGATTTCGGCAAACAAAAATGCCCAGAAGACTACAGAAGAAATTTTACCAGTTGCTTAAGATGTGAAAATCTGCGTATGACGCAGTTATCACCAATTTCGCATTCTTATGTAAACTGAGCCTGGTGTCCGAAGTCTGAGTAAGCGCTAATAATCTGAAAAACTTATACCAAATTAATCTTGCTAGTCCAGGAAAATTAGATAAAAAAAATGATGAAACTTAAAAAAAATTTCGACAAAGCTGAATTTTGGTGCAGAGCTCCATTTTTACGCCCTAAGCATTTTCTAAAAAGTGCCCCAAATTTGGAGCGGACCAAACATTTTAGAGGGGGGGGGGTTAAATTAAGTTTTTAACAAAGTACTCGAGAACCATAAGTTTTTTTGCAAATAGTTGTTAGTACATATTGTTTATCCCGTCATTCTACACAAATAAGATTATAACATTTACTATCGTACAATTCATAGATTTGGAGGAAAATGGTCGTAAACATTGGGGTGTAGTACCTACATTTATTCAAAAAATGTTATAAATTTTTGTTTTTCATTGGCGAAAATTTTTTGTTTTTAGTTATCTTTCGAAAAACATAATCTTATAAAAAAACAAGTTTGAAGTGTTATTAATATTATATAGTTTTATTAAGTGTTATTATATATGTATATATGAATTATATTTTCTAACAACAACTTGTATACAGTGCATTTATCTACAAAATGACATATCAACGATTTCGGTATGTCAATTCGTTCTTAAGTTATAGCGTGCCAAAATTTCATTGTTCGTCAAAACAATTTTGCGACTGGGGTAAATGTAGGTATACCATATTTATATGAAAACCTTTTAATGATAAAAGGTTATTTTTAAATTGTCGTTGTGTTCCGATGACTTTCATGAATCTGGAAGTTTTTGTTCGTAGAGCTCTTCTTTCTATCAATGGCTACGTCCACCCAGTTATTAGATAAGTTATCTCGTATACCAAACTATCCGAATATATTTGTGAACGATTCGGATAGGTTAGTTGAAAGCAGTAAAAATCAAAATTTTTGGTTAAGTATGTGTTCTTTTCTCAAAAAATTTTATTCACAGGAAATACAAATTACTAACACAACAAACTAGGCCATGCGTAGTTTTTTTTGAAAAAAGTTGCTCTTGTAATTTTGGCTATAGACCATACGATACGATTATAGGGGCCTTGCATGGAAATCGAATGTTGCAGGCAACAGTCGGAAATATAATCCCAAAAAATTGCTTCATTACTACCTCATTTTTTAAAGTCGAAACCATTGTTGACTTCTGCTGTACAACTTCCTTCATTTTCTAAAAAAAAGTATCTACCTACTTTGATTTCCCAAACTATTCATTTTTGGACTTGCTTAGGGGCCAGTTATAGCCAAAATTTGAAACAGTATGAAAGTGAATATTTTTTTTCTGATTGTCGTTTATAGCAAACAGGACATTTATGTCAGTTGGTAAGCCTCACTACCAGTCTGCTACCTGATTGAAATACACACGAAAAATTTTTCGCACACAATTCTGTCAGTGAAACAAGGGAAATTGGAATGATTTGTTCCAGCTTGCGTCAAAATGCACTTGCACGAAAAATAAATTTTCACCAAGAAAATAATTCCTATATTTTAAACAAAAAATAATTGTTCTATTGCAAAAATTAGTGTAGCATTTTTTTTAATTTGTTTAAATTTAACTATATGCCTGTAAGACCCTAGGTCTTTTAAATGCAACCTGAATTGCACGGCACTAGTTTGGCACAGTGGATTTGAGAACCAGGTATTGACTGTCCCATTTGAATCCATGGGCGGCATCCAATTAAAATTGGAAGTATAGAAAAGAATGCGCCTACCGTGGGGATCGAACCCACACGTCCTAGTGAGCAATCAAGCACTTTATCCACTGTGCCATTGCCACCCATTTGAATTTTAAAACACGTAAAAACATCATAAATTTCCCATTAGAAATTTTTTCTCAGTCGTTTTCTTGATCGCTATAACTGGCTTCTTAACCAAAATTTACTGTTGGTAGAACGTCTTGTAAATAAATGGATAACAATAAGTTTATAATTTAATACAAAATGAGGACCTGCTTTGAAATTAAAATGTTTTTTTGTTGGTTATATATATGTATTGTACATGTTTAGTATATGCACTACTTAAACTACATACCTAGTATACGCAGGTATGTTGTCACACTTCCTATCAAAATCCTAATATCCGTAACAAACCAATAAAAACATTTGCTTTCCGTTCACCCCCTTCAAAACAAAAAGGAAATTAAATTGTACTTTTAATTAAGGAATACTTAATGACAGATGTATCCACCATTCCACCCAGCGGCTTTTCGATCGGTAAAACTAGTTTTGATAACATGGACATACATGACAATATAGAGGTATTCCATGGATGCTTGAAGTTGGCTAATTTTCTGTTCTTGTATGTTTTGAGTCATCGCCTCCGCCAGTCATACAAAAAGCTTTCTCTGTGCTTCTTCGCAGAAAATAAGAGAGCTTCTTATGAGTAAAAAAAAAATTCCTGATTTTGCTTCCCACATCTCAGAAGAACTACAAATGTAACAACAAGAATACCTAAGAAAAATGTGGGTTTGAATTTCCTTATCATCTTTTTTACACCTTTCTCTTCTGTAGGTGTTTCATGGGGAACAAAAAGGAAACTGTCTGGCAATATCCAGAGGAATGAACAAAGTTTACGTGCAAGGAGAACCTTCTTGTCGATCGATTTCCATCCATTACGCTAGGATTATTGCTGTTGCTTCTGGAGGACAATAGAGTGCAACACAACTCGCAACAAAAAATGTAGGTATATAAGTGCAAAACATATCCATACATAGATACGTATTAGGTACGGTACGATACTAGAGTAATGATGGTCGTGATGCGCCTCAACTCAACACATTTAAAGGTGGGGGGTAAACGACACCGAATGTGATGAAATATGGTTAAAACAATATAACATTTTGTGGTTTATAAGAAACCAGTTGTAAGGGTATTAACATTTATTAATAATTCAGAAAATTACTTAAGAGAAGCACAAGAAAGGGGGTAGGTATGTCAAAAAAATATACAAAATTGACACAACTGGGTAATAAATATAACAAAATCGCTTGTAATTCGTATCGGAACTTTATTGAATTCTTGGATTTTATTTTAATTTACTTTTAGTTACATATGTAAAGGGTGTTTTTTTAAGAGCTTGAGAACTTTAAATAATTATACAAGACAAAAATAGTGTTGGAATGATTTTTTTATTAATATAATCTCATAGATAATTCCGTGGCATTTATTTTTTAAATATAATTTCCCACATATTTCATTGGATCTGTTCAGTTTTTAACTACTTTTTCCAATCAATCTGGCCGCATTGCGTCAATGGTGGCTTGAATATTGGCTTCGAATGCTTCAAGAGTAACTGGTTTGTCGGCTCATAAAAAGTAGTCGAAAATCGTTAAGTCGCACGAACGAAGGGGCCAGTTAACAAGACCAATTCTGGAAATAAAGCTGTTGCCAAATTGATTTTGCAATAAATGTATGGTTAATCGGTATGGCAAATTGTGATTAATTTTTGGAAACAAAAAATCAGTCAGCATGGCTTGTTAGCGCCCGCCATTTACCACAACGGCAGCTCCACACTATGAAAGAAATAAGTACCGATGATGCCGCCAGCGGGTAAACCGCACCTAACAGTCCATTTTAATGGATAAAATGGTATTTCTTTAATGGCTTGGGAATTGTCTTCGCCTTATATATGGCAATTCTGTTTATTGACTAAACCATTTAACCACTAAACACAATTCTTTTGTAAAAATGTTCTATAAACTTCGCGAAAAGATTTATTTATTTATTATTAGTTTTTTTTTTAATTTTTTCAAACTATTTTTTCAAACAATTTGGAAGCGTTGTTCCGATGTGAAACGATTCATTTCGATATTTTGTCGGCAAAAGTTAACATCAGAAGATATCGGAAAATCAAGCTATGTTTTTAAGGTACCTTTTCTTGTTTCTTTCGTCTACATGTATACTATTTTTCAGTACTGTTTTGTTAGTAATATTATTGTTTAGCCAGTTTTTATTTTCGTTCACAATATAGTTTGAAATCTAAACATTTCAAAATGCTGATTTATATTGGGTTGCATCACACTACCAAATCCTGATGGATTATTTTTGAAACATATTTGTGCTAAGATAGTCAGTACCTGAAAACATATAGAGCATTCATTAATAATGTGGTCGATGGATTATTGACCGGCATCGACGGCTGTTGTTTTCAACATAAAGTTTGGGAATATATAGTTGATAGAGCCTTGCTGAAATAATTCCATTCTGAATTGACATAATGAAACTTTAAGTTTCGAGTTAGACAACGCCCGAAATAATGTATGTGGAGGTCTTTGCCGAGTTAAACCAACTGATTCAGCTTGTCGATGAGCCAACTCAAATCCCTGACGTTGCAGGTCACACCACCAACACTCTAGACTTGTTTCGTACATCTGACCCCAATAATTACACTGTATATTATTGTATCTAGACACATCAGATCATTGAGTCCTATCTGCAGATTTTAAGGCCAACCCCACTAAGGAAAACCGGAATAAGTTTCAACAAGAAAGACTTGCAACGTTCACATTCAGAGAATCAAATTTTTGCATGAGCAAAAATTAAAGCAAGAAATACTACAATGTCCTAAAGGTAGTTAAAATGTTTGATCATTTGTAAAAAAAAAACACTTGAAATTCAAATCCGTCTCGGTTCTTTAATGACACCCCGTTCGTTAGCACTCGTGAAAAGCCAATTTGCTTGCAGCGCAGTTCGCTGTTAATTCGACGCTGCCGGAAAGTGTCATGACCCCTCCAGTACTTGAGAGCGTAACTGATTTCATGGGACGAAGCTTCTTTCGCACTCGTGCAGTTGCTAGACTTTATTGACCTTGATGTACACAAATCCGCTGGCCCGGAGAGTATCCCTCCCATTGTTCTGAAGAGGAGTTCTTCAGCACTGGCAAAGCCAATGCGTAAGCTTTTAATACATCGTAATCTACTGGCCCTTTCCAAGTGGATAAAGAACAGCATTTTTCTAGCATGCCCCTAAAAACGGCGAATCTTCTTCACCCTGTAATTACCGTCCAATTGCACTTACGTCCCTTCTTTCCAAGGTCATAGAAACGCTTATTAATTATCAGCTTAAGAAATATATTGAAGAACGAAAGTCCTTAATGATCGGCAATAGGGTTCTCGTAGCAATAGGTCCAGTGATGATGATCTGATGGTATATCTCATCGAACAGTTGCGCAAATATTTACATGGTTTGGAGAAAGTAAGTTTTCAGCGCTTTATATTTCAAAAGCATTTAATAGAGTTTGGCATAGAGCTCTCTTATCGAAAATGCGTGCAATTGTTGTCGATGAATCTTTTCTTCGTTGGATTAGAAATTACTGTTCGGACTGAATGCAAGTTAAAATGGATGGTTTGGCTGGTGTGTCCGTCTTGTCTCCAACGCTTTTTCTTATTTTCATTAATGATTTCTTAACTGGAACTACTAATCCACTAAAATGTTTTGCTGACTATAGTAGATACTCTCAGCTTTTTATATTCGTTTGCAGATTCACTTCCTTGATCTTCGGCTGTGGAACTACCAACGGCAGCGTATGATATGTTCATTAAATTCTGATCTCAACAGCATTGTCCAATGGGGATTACAAAACCACGAAGAATGCAAAGCTTCAAAAATTATGTGCTGTCTTCTATCCTTAAAGTGTGCAATGGCTACATGGTCAAAGTGCTTTGGCTTTCGTCGAATATGCAAGAAATTGTTCTCCCCTTCTAAACTGGCTGTAATCAAGTAAAATTCTCACTTCTGCACAGGAAGTCCCAAAACTCTTTTGAATCTTTTACATATAATTAAAAATAGAGCTCTAAGAATGATACGCAATAGAACTATAAAAGGAACATTTACATCTCTCGAACACCGTCCAAATGTTATAAGTCTTACATTATTTATCGCTATGTATCTACATAAACAATGTTCTGGCGAAATAGCCAGTATCGCATTCCTCCCCTTAAATTATTTAACCATAATACTCGTGCTTCTAGGAATGTTGATGTGCTTATCCTTTAGCCTAACTTTGGACGTATTGTCAAGTACATAGATTTATTTTTTAACCGTACAATGCGAATGTGAAACCGGCTCTATTTTCCCCATCCCATCTACATATTTTGATATTCAAAACTAATTTGCATTGGTATATTCTATTAAATCCTCACCTATTTTCCCAAATGCTCGCACTGTGTTTAATCATCTTAAGGGTAGTCATAACCCCTTGAGTGCGCCTAAAATATATATACAAAATGTATAGATAAAGGTATGTGTAGGTCCAAGATTTAGTCAAATTCAAAAGAAATCCTAATGCAAATTCAGCAATTAAAACTCATCAGGAGCAGAACTCCATTAAAAAAAACATACCTACAAATGTTTCACTAGAATAGAAAATAATTGCGTGCAAATGTGTAAACAACCCAATATTCAAACAATTCTAAAATGTAATTGAAACGGAAACGAATGAAGCGAATTATATAAAGAAGTAAAAACAAGACTCAGCACCTTTTTTTAAAGGAAAGACAATTAAAAACAATCCATTTAAAAACGATCCCTAAACAAATTACAATAATATACCTACCTATATTATAAAAAAAACTGACTTAAAATGTCCGAGCTTATAATCCGTTAAATGAGCGTGGTTCAGTCGCGAACAATAAGGGGATGTACATATACCTAGCTAGCTAAAAATTAAAATAATTTTGTCCTCCTTTTGCCGGAAAATGCGACCTTAAAATAGAATAAAAACAATCAAAACATCAACAAATGGGAAACCCAAAGGTCGAGATTGCGGAGTCAAGAAATCAACTTCCAAAAATCAAGCATTCTGTTTCAGAATAATGGAATATGGAAACTTTTAATTTTATTTTAATACCTAAGCAACAGCAAGAAATTCTCGGAGAATTCAGAGAAATAATGGTGGGACGTGAAGCAATGAAAAAAAAGTACACAGAAGCCGTTATAATATTGCGGAACGAAATAATTACGAATTAGGAGGTTAGTCGTGTGGATGAAAATATTTGGTTTGCTTATTTTTAACATTCACCACCCTGAAGAATAAAATCAAAATTAAGCTTCCACGGCCATACTACCACGCACCCGGCCCCCACCCCGTTACTTCCTATACGTGGCCTGCCGTCTCTTTCAAATGGTGGCGATACAAAATTCCTGCTGTCCAAGAAAAATATTAGAATGTTTTTATTGACGTCATCCGGAGGAGTTCAGCTGCCGTTATTTTTTTTTGATTTTTTATTATTATTTTTATGTTGGGAAAATGTAATTTGCTTAAGAAAAAGGCATTTTTTATAGCAATTGCTCCTTCGTTGATTACAGAAGGCAAAAGGAGCAAAATTGGAGTGAATTTCATCCTCTCCAGATTGAAATGGTTTTCGATTTATATCGTAATTAAAAGAATTTCCTGTTCGTCCTTAAATTGTTTTTTTTTTTTTATTTATTTTTTATTTGCAACTTTCCGGTTTTTGGTTTTGAGAGTTTAATCCTAAACATTGAGCCAAAATGTTTTTTGAATATTCCTAGGTACCTAGAGGGTGGAGGTAGATAATGTATGTTTACTTGTGATACATATATGTATGTAGGGCAATTGGAAACAAATCGAACTGGAGATTTTAATCAAATTTTGCATTATGATGGTTGTGAACACCAAAAATGTTGGTCTCGCAATTTAGTCTCTCTGTCTGTCCGTATAACCATCTAATGCGTAAACTGCTGAAGCGATTTTCTTCAAACTTGGTATTTAATCGTTTTAGATGATTATTTCAATCTGAATCTTTTCTTATCCCCAAAACTAACGTTACCATACAATTTTGTCTACCATCTTATTTATCTCGAAAACAGCTCAGCGATTTTGATTAAAAGAAATCTGGCCACTAGGTGTATAGTATAGCCTGCATTATGATATGTACTTATACATATTTTGTGAATAACGGTACCTGCCATATACAACTATTTGTTTGCTTTTCGACTTTCTCATAAATGGCTCGACGGATTTCGATCAAAATGTTCGCATAGGAGGTCCTTCAATTTATGAATAATACAAACGTTTTTTTCGAAATTATATTTTTAAACTTATATTATTGAATACATAAGATTGCCATAGCAATTTAAAGCAATGAAAAAAAAATTAACTAATATTGTATTTTTACATAAAACATTTAGTGAAAAACTACTTAAAAAATATAGTTAGCCGTTTCTATTGAACATATTGTATACGATGGGATCGAAGATAATAGCAAGTACGTGAGATCTAATCATTTTATTTTATTTTGTTTAGCTTGAGATTTATATACTTTTTGTTTTCTTTTTTTTCTTTCTTCAAAATTTGACAAATTTAAATGAATACATTTTGAAACCTAAAACCCTTCAACTAAAATATGACTATATAAACGAAAGCAACTGCAAACACAGATTGCTAGCTCTTATTGTAATTTTTGTGATGACCAGTTGGGTAGGTAAACATCAACTTCGAAGAATTCCGGTCATGATAATTATTTCAGACTTAGACAAGCATAAAAGAAAAGTAAATATAAATTAAAAGTGAAATGTAAATATATGTACTGGACTGTATATTGTATATAGCTAGTGTTCGAAGTTTCGAGCTATTGGGTATTTTTTAATTAGGTGCTAATAGAATAAATACAGTTAAATAAAAAAATATCTTGACTGAAATGAAAAAAAAAATTCACGACTGGATCGTACGAACTTGCTCTTGTAGCTAACAACCTTAATGTAGCTATAACCACTGAGGTTAAGTTAGTTAGGTGTAGTTATCCTATGCAGGTTTAAGCCCTATGTAGGTAAGATTACCTTGATTCTTAGTATGTAATTTAATCATTGTTTTTTGTCCGACTGGACTTCATCATCATTTTATCATCATCTACAGTCCGTTTTAAGAACTGAGTTTTTATATAGTTTACGTATTGTAACCCTTTAGTTGGAGGGCACATATACACTATATCCATTTTTGTTTGCACCACAATTATGGAACGTGGCCAACCCTTTTAGAGTGAAATACACGACACAAATACACGACCGATTCTTAGTACATATAATGAATTGTCGAATGCATGATTCAAGGAATAGTTACATAGGTACCTACCTACAAATGTATATTTAAATCTAAGTTATGGATTTTAATAATGTAAGTTAGGAGAGTAAAATGTATCTACATACATATGTATATAGACGGAACCTAAGTATGTAAACATGTACATATAGTAATGAAAATGAGGGATGTAGGTGGGTAGGCAGCTATATGCATATAACTTTATAATTTAGGTGCAATATGCATACATAAGATTCATGTATTTTTAGACATATATAATAAAAGGGAATAATAATAAGGTAGAAATAAATGGATAATACACATATATAAATGTTTTTACATTGCTTAGTCGTTATAGTTTGAGAAAAACAAAGAAGCCAGTTGAATTCATGGATAAATAAGAATATATAAAAAAAAATCAAAAATCGTTGGAGCAGTTTTTAATAAATTAATTTTTTATGTATAAAATTTTGAAAACATTTTTAGCATTTTTGGAAAAAAAATTGAATCGCCATTTTGAAGATATTATTAATATACATATAAAATTAAAATTTCAAAAAAAAAATCTGTGACTGGGTTTTGAAAAATCGATTTTTCAAAAAACAAATTTTATTTATTTTTTAAAAATTGAAAAACTTTTTTTTTTTGAAAATTTTCGTATGCAATTTTAGGCACCATTTGTATAAAATAAAAATATTTTAATCACAGACAAAAATATTCTTATAATTAAAAGTGGGCTGTACAAATTTAAGAACAAACACCTTTTTTTTAAAATTCTTGGAACCGTTTTTGAGAAATACAATTTTTTTTAACGGTTTTTTAAGATTTGTATGGGAGGTACCCTTGTTTTTTATTTTAGGAAAGTAATTTTCTTACCTATTGAAGATAGTGTCAAAAAACTGCAAAATACGAAGTTTCGAAAAAATCTACTGAGTCGTTTTCGAAATCTTGAGTCTCAAAAAAAATGAATTTCCAAAAGAAATTTGTTTTCAAAAGTTTTGGTTTACAATAGTGTTTAAACTTTTAAGGAGCTTCTGCGTAAGAAATTACAAAAATATCAAATTAACCATTTCTAGAAAATCGAAAACCAACAAAAAATGGTTGTACGTACTAGAGGTACCAAAAATAACAATTTTGTTTACAAAAAAAAATTATCAAAAGGTACCCTTTCTCTTCTTCATTAATGAACTGATATTTTTTTTATAAAAATCGTAGGAGCCGTTTTTGAGAAAAATAAGATTTTTGTTTTTGGCCAAAAAAAATTTATGGGAGCTACTGTTATTTGTCGTCTTAAAAAAAATGAAAAAAGAAACATGTGGGCATATTACCGAAAAACCAATTTGTACCAAGTTCGAAGCAAATCCATCCAACCGTTTAGGCTGCAAATTCGAGGACAGACAGACAGACAGACGGAATTGGAGGACCCACTTTTTTGGTGTTCCTATGATCGTAATGTCATGTTTGATTGTTAGCAAAAAAATTTTTTTTGACGAATACATAACTTGCATTATAGTGGCTATAATCGCAATTAATAAATCTATTGTCAACGAAAGAATGGAAGTGCGGGAAACACGAAGAAATGCTTGATTCGTTGCTTAACATGCCTTGAGGTGATATCATTCATAAATTTTGGGCTTGATAGATTCTTATTGGTCCAGAAGAAGACACTATGCAGGAAAATTATGTAAAATTGGAAACCCGGGAAGGGCCGGTAATTTATTTTATATTTTTTTATAGAAGAATTCGATTGCAAAGTTTAACCAACTGCTTTTGATTTCAATCTGTCTGGTGCAATCGAATTCAGGTAAATTATATAGCTTGCAAAGGATGGCAATATACAAGCTTTGATTTTTGCGCTTTTGAAGGCATTAGCAAGATGTTTTAAAAGTTAAGTCAAGAAAATAATTAATTTGCAAAAGTAAGCCATATGCAAGGTATTTATCTTTTTTTTAGCTGCATGATAAGTTTCGATAGTTGTTGCCTATGGTTGGATAGTTAAGAATGTCAAACTCTGCTGACATTTCTGTTCAGTAAGGTTTGACAATCCATCAAAAATCGTATAACGCCGAAACAGCGGTTCCGAATTGTGGAAGAAAAACAATCTGTTTGCGAAATTCATAGAGCATTTTTACCGACGAATTTTAGTGATGAATCTCATTTCTGGTTAAATGGTTTCGTCAATAAGCAAAATTGCCGTTAATGGAGCCAAGACAATCCTCAATCCATTAACAAATCACCATAACGTCCATTAAAACTATTCTTGGTGCGGTTTAGATGCTGGTGGCATCATCGGTCCTTATTTCCTTCGAAATGAGGAAGGAGTTACCGTTACGGTGAATGCCGAGCGCTATTGAGATATGCTGACTGATTTTGATTTTTGATTTCCAAAGATTATCCACTTAAAACATTCAAAATATTTGGTTCCAACAATATTGCACAACTTGCCATACCGCTTAACCATATATTTATTGAAAAATCAATTTGTTGACAGCTATATTTCGAGATGTGGTCCTGTTAGCTTGCCCCCTCTTTCGTGCGACCTAACACCACGCGATTACATTTTATATAGGACTTTGTTAAGTCATTGGTTTATGGCGACAAATTAGCAACTCTTGAAGAATTGGAAGCCAATATTCAAGCCACCATTGACGCTATGCCGCCAGATTTAATGAAAAAGTAGTCCAAAATTGGACTGATCGAATAGACTATATCTAACTCATAGCCGCCGCCGGCCGTGGACATATGCCGGAAATTATGTTTGAAAGTATTTTCAGTATTTTCTTAATGCCTGGAAAAAAGCAAAAGTCGTTCCTGTACTTAAAGCAGGAAAATCGCCAGAATTAGGAGCAAGTTATAGGCATATAAGTTATGCTTAGCAGCATTAGGAAAATCTATGAAAATATAATAAAGGAACAAATTTTAAAAACTGTTTCGAATAATAATATTTTTCGTGATGAGCAATTCGGACTTAGACATTTTCACAGCACATCTCATCAGATAAAAAGAATTTGTAAGCACGTAGAACAGAATCGCGCTGAAGGACAGTCAACTGAAATGATACTGACAGATATAGATAAAGCTTTTGATTCTGTTTGGCTAAATGGAATAGTATACATAAAATGATACAAATTAACTTTCCACTTTATTTGTGTAAAATTGTTCAAAGTTCTTGTCTGGTAGATGTTTTCAGGTCCACGTTGATAGTGGTGTTTCAAATATTTTTTGTTTTGACTTTGGTTGACCGAGGTCCAGCTCTTGGGGCAACCTTGTTAATCTTCCCCATAGTGAATCAGCTATTTTTGCTGATGATACCGCAACATTTTCATCGCATGAGTTTGGTCTCAACATTGAGACAAATTAAAAAAAATGCAATTGAAATATTAGAAAAATATTTTAACAATTTTTTCTCGCGAAAAAGAAAACCTTGTGATCTTCCCAGCACTCAGCTTCAAATAAATGGAAATGTGATAGCATGTGAACAGTGAGTGAAATATTTAGGAGTTCATCTTGACACCAAACTAACTTTTAGTATAAATAGTTTAATAATACTATAAAGAAAATCAATATTGCTATTAAGATGCTTTACCCATTTATAAGCAGAATTGTTCACTTACAAATGATAATCAGATTTTAATATGGTTATTTTTCAGTTATTTTTCAATCAATTTTACTATACGGGTGTCCAGCATGAGGTAATGCTGCTAAAAGTCACATAAAAAGCTTACAAATTTGGTAAAATAAAGTGTTAAAACTGATGCTCAACCTTCCTTGCTATCATTTCACCTTGGATCTCCTATAGTGGAGCGGATGTTGAGTTGATTTCTGACAGGATTCGTAAACTTGCTACCAATTTTAATAAAAGCTGTGATATGGCTGACAATCCGCTCGTAAGCCAGCTTTACATTTCTGGTGTAACTTATAATATCCACGTACATTTATTTCGTTAATTTGTTATTTATTTATTTATTCTTTTCTGTTTCATGTTAACTTATTATATTCATTAGTTAATTGTTATTTATCAATGCGTGTATTTATTTATTACTAACACATGTTGCCGTTCACTAATATTATTTATTTAAATTCTTATATATGTACCTACCATTTTTTTTCAATATTATTTATTTACTTTATTTACTCATTTATGTATTTATTATTAATTTATTTATCATTTTTTGATTTATTATAGCTTATTCTATTCAATTTATTTGTGTATAAAAAGAATTCCTCGTTTTGTATAAAATATAAATTATATACGCTATCTAAGACCATACAAATGTTTTAATAAAATCGGATCTAGTGCAGCTAAATTATTAGTAAGGCGTGACCATATGTATGGACTGTCAATGGAAATTGTCTGCAGATAATAAGCAAGTACAATCACCTAGGACTAGGGTGAATATTAACAAAACCATGGCATATAAGGAACATGTTACACAATCTAATTAATGTTAAAATTAAATTAATTTAAAATTAATTCTTTTTAGTTTATCTTTAGGTAGTTCTTAAGTAAAAATTTAAACATGATTTGATACTGAGTTTTTTAAAAAAGTTTTCTTGGTTAAATAAAAATAAAATAATTAGATTTAATTCAAATAGTTTTTAGGTCGAAAGACATTAGTTCTAAGAGTTATTGTTTAGTTTAGAGCGCCCGTAAAGGGCCAGTAAATTAGTTGTAAGTTCTTGATAATTAGGTTCGTTTTAAACATTTTTGTCTAGCTTTAAGATAGTTATAAGTTAATATTAAATAAAAATGAATTTACAAGAAAAAAAAAACAAGTTACACATGTCTTCCAATTGCCTCATCTTTTTTGTATGAATGCGCTACCCAGCGTTTTATAGAGATCAGTGAGCTGACATTATCAAGTATGTTGGTCAATTCCGGTGGGATGAACAATTGATGGATAAAACTATTAGCGGTCGCATTATTTATCAAACATGCTGTCAAAATCACTTCTCGGTTGGATGTTGACCATGACATAAGCAGTAGTAGCAGCCCTTGTTTTAGATAAAATTTTAAAACAAAAATAATTCCAAAAGAATTTAATAAAATCGTTTTTTTTTTCACTTTTTGTTTTCCATATTTGTGGTAAACCTGTAATTTTTTTTTAATTTCCTCCAAAATTCACAATATGTACAGTCATTATTAAATTTGTGTCCGGCATGACGAGCATCCGATCACATTTATGAAATATGCTTGTCATGGCAGCTAAATATCCAATAATCTTGCAAGGTCGCTTCTACAGAATATTCACGATGGCAGAACTATGAACATACCACGAAAAAATCCGATGGAATCACAAAAAATCGATGTCCATGCAGCGAAATGTCGGAAAAAATACTTTTTGAACAAGACATGAGCGCTGTTCAAAGCTTGGCCATAAATTGACATTTCATGTATGTGTTTATTTTTACTTGCAATTATATGAACTAAAAGGCAAGTTATGCATTCGTCGAAAAAAAAAGTTTCGAGATAACAATTAAACATCAAACATGACATTACGATGATAGCGAAGACGATAAAAGATGGTCTAAAAATTCTGTCCGTCTGTATGTCTGTCAGTCTGTCAGTCTGTCAGTCTGTCAGTCTGTCAGTCTGTCAGTCTGTCAGTCTGTCAGTCTGTCAGTCTGTCAGTCTGTCAGTCTGTCAGTCTGTCAGTCTGTCAGTCTGTCAGTCTGTCAGTCTGTCAGTCTGTCAGTCTGTCAGTCTGTCAGTCTGTCAGTCTGTCAGTCTGTCAGTCTGTCAGTCTGTCAGTCTGTCAGTCTGTCAGTCTGTCAGTCTGTCAGTCTGTCAGTCTGTCAGTCTGTCAGTCTGTCAGTCTGTCAGTCTGTCAGTCTGTCAGTCTGTCAGTCTGTCAGTCTGTCAGTCTGTCAGTCTGTCAGTCTGTCAGTCTGTCAGTCTGTCAGTCTGTCAGTCTGTCAGTCTGTCAGTCTGTCAGTCTGTCAGTCTGTCAGTCTGTCAGTCTGTCAGTCTGTCAGTCTGTCAGTCTGTCAGTCTGTCAGTCTGTCAGTCTGTCAGTCTGTCAGTCTGTCAGTCTGTCAGTCTGTCAGTCTGTCAGTCTGTCAGTCTGTCAGTCTGTCAGTCTGTCAGTCTGTCAGTCTGTCAGTCTGTCAGTCTGTCAGTCTGTCAGTCTGTCAGTCTGTCAGTCTGTCAGTCTGTCAGTCTGTCAGTCTGTCAGTCTGTCAGTCTGTCAGTCTGTCAGTCTGTCAGTCTGTCAGTCTGTCAGTCTGTCAGTCTGTCAGTCTGTCAGTCTGTCAGTCTGTCAGTCTGTCAGTCTGTCAGTCTGTCAGTCTGTCAGTCTGTCAGTCTGTCAGTCTGTCAGTCTGTCAGTCTGTCAGTCTGTCAGTCTGTCAGTCTGTCAGTCTGTCAGTCTGTCAGTCTGTCAGTCTGTCAGTCTGTCAGTCTGTCAGTCTGTCAGTCTGTCAGTCTGTCAGTCTGTCAGTCTGTCAGTCTGTCAGTCTGTCAGTCTGTCAGTCTGTCAGTCTGTCAGTCTGTCAGTCTGTCAGTCTGTCAGTCTGTCAGTCTGTCAGTCTGTCAGTCTGTCAGTCTGTCAGTCTGTCAGTCTGTCAGTCTGTCAGTCTGTCAGTCTGTCAGTCTGTCAGTCTGTCAGTCTGTCAGTCTGTCAGTCTGTCAGTCTGTCAGTCTGTCAGTCTGTCAGTCTGTCAGTCTGTCAGTCTGTCAGTCTGTCAGTCTGTCAGTCTGTCAGTCTGTCAGTCTGTCAGTCTGTCAGTCTGTCAGTCTGTCAGTCTGTCAGTCTGTCAGTCTGTCAGTCTGTCAGTCTGTCAGTCTGTCAGTCTGTCAGTCTGTCAGTCTGTCAGTCTGTCAGTCTGTCAGTCTGTCAGTCTGTCAGTCTGTCAGTCTGTCAGTCTGTCAGTCTGTCAGTCTGTCAGTCTGTCAGTCTGTCAGTCTGTCAGTCTGTCAGTCTGTCAGTCTGTCAGTCTGTCAGTCTGTCAGTCTGTCAGTCTGTCAGTCTGTCAGTCTGTCAGTCTGTCAGTCTGTCAGTCTGTCAGTCTGTCAGTCTGTCAGTCTGTCAGTCTGTCAGTCTGTCAGTCTGTCAGTCTGTCAGTCTGTCAGTCTGTCAGTCTGTCAGTCTGTCAGTCTGTCAGTCTGTCAGTCTGTCAGTCTGTCAGTCTGTCAGTCTGTCAGTCTGTCAGTCTGTCAGTCTGTCAGTCTGTCAGTCTGTCAGTCTGTCAGTCTGTCAGTCTGTCAGTCTGTCAGTCTGTCAGTCTGTCAGTCTGTCAGTCTGTCAGTCTGTCAGTCTGTCAGTCTGTCAGTCTGTCAGTCTGTCAGTCTGTCAGTCTGTCAGTCTGTCAGTCTGTCAGTCTGTCAGTCTGTCAGTCTGTCAGTCTGTCAGTCTGTCAGTCTGTCAGTCTGTCAGTCTGTCAGTCTGTCAGTCTGTCAGTCTGTCAGTCTGTCAGTCTGTCAGTCTGTCAGTCTGTCAGTCTGTCAGTCTGTCAGTCTGTCAGTCTGTCAGTCTGTCAGTCTGTCAGTCTGTCAGTCTGTCAGTCTGTCAGTCTGTCAGTCTGTCAGTCTGTCAGTCTGTCAGTCTGTCAGTCTGTCAGTCTGTCAGTCTGTCAGTCTGTCAGTCTGTCAGTCTGTCAGTCTGTCAGTCTGTCAGTCTGTCAGTCTGTCAGTCTGTCAGTCTGTCAGTCTGTCAGTCTGTCAGTCTGTCAGTCTGTCAGTCTGTCAGTCTGTCAGTCTGTCAGTCTGTCAGTCTGTCAGTCTGTCAGTCTGTCAGTCTGTCAGTCTGTCAGTCTGTCAGTCTGTCAGTCTGTCAGTCTGTCAGTCTGTCAGTCTGTCAGTCTGTCAGTCTGTCAGTCTGTCAGTCTGTCAGTCTGTCAGTCTGTCAGTCTGTCAGTCTGTCAGTCTGTCAGTCTGTCAGTCTGTCAGTCTGTCAGTCTGTCAGTCTGTCAGTCTGTCAGTCTGTCAGTCTGTCAGTCTGTCAGTCTGTCAGTCTGTCAGTCTGTCAGTCTGTCAGTCTGTCAGTCTGTCAGTCTGTCAGTCTGTCAGTCTGTCAGTCTGTCAGTCTGTCAGTCTGTCAGTCTGTCAGTCTGTCAGTCTGTCAGTCTGTCAGTCTGTCAGTCTGTCAGTCTGTCAGTCTGTCAGTCTGTCAGTCTGTCAGTCTGTCAGTCTGTCAGTCTGTCAGTCTGTCAGTCTGTCAGTCTGTCAGTCTGTCAGTCTGTCAGTCTGTCAGTCTGTCAGTCTGTCAGTCTGTCAGTCTGTCAGTCTGTCAGTCTGTCAGTCTGTCAGTCTGTCAGTCTGTCAGTCTGTCAGTCTGTCAGTCTGTCAGTCTGTCAGTCTGTCAGTCTGTCAGTCTGTCAGTCTGTCAGTCTGTCAGTCTGTCAGTCTGTCAGTCTGTCAGTCTGTCAGTCTGTCAGTCTGTCAGTCTGTCAGTCTGTCAGTCTGTCAGTCTGTCAGTCTGTCAGTCTGTCAGTCTGTCAGTCTGTCAGTCTGTCAGTCTGTCAGTCTGTCAGTCTGTCAGTCTGTCAGTCTGTCAGTCTGTCAGTCTGTCAGTCTGTCAGTCTGTCAGTCTGTCAGTCTGTCAGTCTGTCAGTCTGTCAGTCTGTCAGTCTGTCAGTCTGTCAGTCTGTCAGTCTGTCAGTCTGTCAGTCTGTCAGTCTGTCAGTCTGTCAGTCTGTCAGTCTGTCAGTCTGTCAGTCTGTCAGTCTGTCAGTCTGTCAGTCTGTCAGTCTGTCAGTCTGTCAGTCTGTCAGTCTGTCAGTCTGTCAGTCTGTCAGTCTGTCAGTCTGTCAGTCTGTCAGTCTGTCAGTCTGTCAGTCTGTCAGTCTGTCAGTCTGTCAGTCTGTCAGTCTGTCAGTCTGTCAGTCTGTCAGTCTGTCAGTCTGTCAGTCTGTCAGTCTGTCAGTCTGTCAGTCTGTCAGTCTGTCAGTCTGTCAGTCTGTCAGTCTGTCAGTCTGTCAGTCTGTCAGTCTGTCAGTCTGTCAGTCTGTCAGTCTGTCAGTCTGTCAGTCTGTCAGTCTGTCAGTCTGTCAGTCTGTCAGTCTGTCAGTCTGTCAGTCTGTCAGTCTGTCAGTCTGTCAGTCTGTCAGTCTGTCAGTCTGTCAGTCTGTCAGTCTGTCAGTCTGTCAGTCTGTCAGTCTGTCAGTCTGTCAGTCTGTCAGTCTGTCAGTCTGTCAGTCTGTCAGTCTGTCAGTCTGTCAGTCTGTCAGTCTGTCAGTCTGTCAGTCTGTCAGTCTGTCAGTCTGTCAGTCTGTCAGTCTGTCAGTCTGTCAGTCTGTCAGTCTGTCAGTCTGTCAGTCTGTCAGTCTGTCAGTCTGTCAGTCTGTCAGTCTGTCAGTCTGTCAGTCTGTCAGTCTGTCAGTCTGTCAGTCTGTCAGTCTGTCAGTCTGTCAGTCTGTCAGTCTGTCAGTCTGTCAGTCTGTCAGTCTGTCAGTCTGTCAGTCTGTCAGTCTGTCAGTCTGTCAGTCTGTCAGTCTGTCAGTCTGTCAGTCTGTCAGTCTGTCAGTCTGTCAGTCTGTCAGTCTGTCAGTCTGTCAGTCTGTCAGTCTGTCAGTCTGTCAGTCTGTCAGTCTGTCAGTCTGTCAGTCTGTCAGTCTGTCAGTCTGTCAGTCTGTCAGTCTGTCAGTCTGTCAGTCTGTCAGTCTGTCAGTCTGTCAGTCTGTCAGTCTGTCAGTCTGTCAGTCTGTCAGTCTGTCAGTCTGTCAGTCTGTCAGTCTGTCAGTCTGTCAGTCTGTCAGTCTGTCAGTCTGTCAGTCTGTCAGTCTGTCAGTCTGTCAGTCTGTCAGTCTGTCAGTCTGTCAGTCTGTCAGTCTGTCAGTCTGTCAGTCTGTCAGTCTGTCAGTCTGTCAGTCTGTCAGTCTGTCAGTCTGTCAGTCTGTCAGTCTGTCAGTCTGTCAGTCTGTCAGTCTGTCAGTCTGTCAGTCTGTCAGTCTGTCAGTCTGTCAGTCTGTCAGTCTGTCAGTCTGTCAGTCTGTCAGTCTGTCAGTCTGTCAGTCTGTCAGTCTGTCAGTCTGTCAGTCTGTCAGTCTGTCAGTCTGTCAGTCTGTCAGTCTGTCAGTCTGTCAGTCTGTCAGTCTGTCAGTCTGTCAGTCTGTCAGTCTGTCAGTCTGTCAGTCTGTCAGTCTGTCAGTCTGTCAGTCTGTCAGTCTGTCAGTCTGTCAGTCTGTCAGTCTGTCAGTCTGTCAGTCTGTCAGTCTGTCAGTCTGTCAGTCTGTCAGTCTGTCAGTCTGTCAGTCTGTCAGTCTGTCAGTCTGTCAGTCTGTCAGTCTGTCAGTCTGTCAGTCTGTCAGTCTGTCAGTCTGTCAGTCTGTCAGTCTGTCAGTCTGTCAGTCTGTCAGTCTGTCAGTCTGTCAGTCTGTCAGTCTGTCAGTCTGTCAGTCTGTCAGTCTGTCAGTCTGTCAGTCTGTCAGTCTGTCAGTCTGTCAGTCTGTCAGTCTGTCAGTCTGTCAGTCTGTCAGTCTGTCAGTCTGTCAGTCTGTCAGTCTGTCAGTCTGTCAGTCTGTCAGTCTGTCAGTCTGTCAGTCTGTCAGTCTGTCAGTCTGTCAGTCTGTCAGTCTGTCAGTCTGTCAGTCTGTCAGTCTGTCAGTCTGTCAGTCTGTCAGTCTGTCAGTCTGTCAGTCTGTCAGTCTGTCAGTCTGTCAGTCTGTCAGTCTGTCAGTCTGTCAGTCTGTCAGTCTGTCAGTCTGTCAGTCTGTCAGTCTGTCAGTCTGTCAGTCTGTCAGTCTGTCAGTCTGTCAGTCTGTCAGTCTGTCAGTCTGTCAGTCTGTCAGTCTGTCAGTCTGTCAGTCTGTCAGTCTGTCAGTCTGTCAGTCTGTCAGTCTGTCAGTCTGTCAGTCTGTCAGTCTGTCAGTCTGTCAGTCTGTCAGTCTGTCAGTCTGTCAGTCTGTCAGTCTGTCAGTCTGTCAGTCTGTCAGTCTGTCAGTCTGTCAGTCTGTCAGTCTGTCAGTCTGTCAGTCTGTCAGTCTGTCAGTCTGTCAGTCTGTCAGTCTGTCAGTCTGTCAGTCTGTCAGTCTGTCAGTCTGTCAGTCTGTCAGTCTGTCAGTCTGTCAGTCTGTCAGTCTGTCAGTCTGTCAGTCTGTCAGTCTGTCAGTCTGTCAGTCTGTCAGTCTGTCAGTCTGTCAGTCTGTCAGTCTGTCAGTCTGTCAGTCTGTCAGTCTGTCAGTCTGTCAGTCTGTCAGTCTGTCAGTCTGTCAGTCTGTCAGTCTGTCAGTCTGTCAGTCTGTCAGTCTGTCAGTCTGTCAGTCTGTCAGTCTGTCAGTCTGTCAGTCTGTCAGTCTGTCAGTCTGTCAGTCTGTCAGTCTGTCAGTCTGTCAGTCTGTCAGTCTGTCAGTCTGTCAGTCTGTCAGTCTGTCAGTCTGTCAGTCTGTCAGTCTGTCAGTCTGTCAGTCTGTCAGTCTGTCAGTCTGTCAGTCTGTCAGTCTGTCAGTCTGTCAGTCTGTCAGTCTGTCAGTCTGTCAGTCTGTCAGTCTGTCAGTCTGTCAGTCTGTCAGTCTGTCAGTCTGTCAGTCTGTCAGTCTGTCAGTCTGTCAGTCTGTCAGTCTGTCAGTCTGTCAGTCTGTCAGTCTGTCAGTCTGTCAGTCTGTCAGTCTGTCAGTCTGTCAGTCTGTCAGTCTGTCAGTCTGTCAGTCTGTCAGTCTGTCAGTCTGTCAGTCTGTCAGTCTGTCAGTCTGTCAGTCTGTCAGTCTGTCAGTCTGTCAGTCTGTCAGTCTGTCAGTCTGTCAGTCTGTCAGTCTGTCAGTCTGTCAGTCTGTCAGTCTGTCAGTCTGTCAGTCTGTCAGTCTGTCAGTCTGTCAGTCTGTCAGTCTGTCAGTCTGTCAGTCTGTCAGTCTGTCAGTCTGTCAGTCTGTCAGTCTGTCAGTCTGTCAGTCTGTCAGTCTGTCAGTCTGTCAGTCTGTCAGTCTGTCAGTCTGTCAGTCTGTCAGTCTGTCAGTCTGTCAGTCTGTCAGTCTGTCAGTCTGTCAGTCTGTCAGTCTGTCAGTCTGTCAGTCTGTCAGTCTGTCAGTCTGTCAGTCTGTCAGTCTGTCAGTCTGTCAGTCTGTCAGTCTGTCAGTCTGTCAGTCTGTCAGTCTGTCAGTCTGTCAGTCTGTCAGTCTGTCAGTCTGTCAGTCTGTCAGTCTGTCAGTCTGTCAGTCTGTCAGTCTGTCAGTCTGTCAGTCTGTCAGTCTGTCAGTCTGTCAGTCTGTCAGTCTGTCAGTCTGTCAGTCTGTCAGTCTGTCAGTCTGTCAGTCTGTCAGTCTGTCAGTCTGTCAGTCTGTCAGTCTGTCAGTCTGTCAGTCTGTCAGTCTGTCAGTCTGTCAGTCTGTCAGTCTGTCAGTCTGTCAGTCTGTCAGTCTGTCAGTCTGTCAGTCTGTCAGTCTGTCAGTCTGTCAGTCTGTCAGTCTGTCAGTCTGTCAGTCTGTCAGTCTGTCAGTCTGTCAGTCTGTCAGTCTGTCAGTCTGTCAGTCTGTCAGTCTGTCAGTCTGTCAGTCTGTCAGTCTGTCAGTCTGTCAGTCTGTCAGTCTGTCAGTCTGTCAGTCTGTCAGTCTGTCAGTCTGTCAGTCTGTCAGTCTGTCAGTCTGTCAGTCTGTCAGTCTGTCAGTCTGTCAGTCTGTCAGTCTGTCAGTCTGTCAGTCTGTCAGTCTGTCAGTCTGTCAGTCTGTCAGTCTGTCAGTCTGTCAGTCTGTCAGTCTGTCAGTCTGTCAGTCTGTCAGTCTGTCAGTCTGTCAGTCTGTCAGTCTGTCAGTCTGTCAGTCTGTCAGTCTGTCAGTCTGTCAGTCTGTCAGTCTGTCAGTCTGTCAGTCTGTCAGTCTGTCAGTCTGTCAGTCTGTCAGTCTGTCAGTCTGTCAGTCTGTCAGTCTGTCAGTCTGTCAGTCTGTCAGTCTGTCAGTCTGTCAGTCTGTCAGTCTGTCAGTCTGTCAGTCTGTCAGTCTGTCAGTCTGTCAGTCTGTCAGTCTGTCAGTCTGTCAGTCTGTCAGTCTGTCAGTCTGTCAGTCTGTCAGTCTGTCAGTCTGTCAGTCTGTCAGTCTGTCAGTCTGTCAGTCTGTCAGTCTGTCAGTCTGTCAGTCTGTCAGTCTGTCAGTCTGTCAGTCTGTCAGTCTGTCAGTCTGTCAGTCTGTCAGTCTGTCAGTCTGTCAGTCTGTCAGTCTGTCAGTCTGTCAGTCTGTCAGTCTGTCAGTCTGTCAGTCTGTCAGTCTGTCAGTCTGTCAGTCTGTCAGTCTGTCAGTCTGTCAGTCTGTCAGTCTGTCAGTCTGTCAGTCTGTCAGTCTGTCAGTCTGTCAGTCTGTCAGTCTGTCAGTCTGTCAGTCTGTCAGTCTGTCAGTCTGTCAGTCTGTCAGTCTGTCAGTCTGTCAGTCTGTCAGTCTGTCAGTCTGTCAGTCTGTCAGTCTGTCAGTCTGTCAGTCTGTCAGTCTGTCAGTCTGTCAGTCTGTCAGTCTGTCAGTCTGTCAGTCTGTCAGTCTGTCAGTCTGTCAGTCTGTCAGTCTGTCAGTCTGTCAGTCTGTCAGTCTGTCAGTCTGTCAGTCTGTCAGTCTGTCAGTCTGTCAGTCTGTCAGTCTGTCAGTCTGTCAGTCTGTCAGTCTGTCAGTCTGTCAGTCTGTCAGTCTGTCAGTCTGTCAGTCTGTCAGTCTGTCAGTCTGTCAGTCTGTCAGTCTGTCAGTCTGTCAGTCTGTCAGTCTGTCAGTCTGTCAGTCTGTCAGTCTGTCAGTCTGTCAGTCTGTCAGTCTGTCAGTCTGTCAGTCTGTCAGTCTGTCAGTCTGTCAGTCTGTCAGTCTGTCAGTCTGTCAGTCTGTCAGTCTGTCAGTCTGTCAGTCTGTCAGTCTGTCAGTCTGTCAGTCTGTCAGTCTGTCAGTCTGTCAGTCTGTCAGTCTGTCAGTCTGTCAGTCTGTCAGTCTGTCAGTCTGTCAGTCTGTCAGTCTGTCAGTCTGTCAGTCTGTCAGTCTGTCAGTCTGTCAGTCTGTCAGTCTGTCAGTCTGTCAGTCTGTCAGTCTGTCAGTCTGTCAGTCTGTCAGTCTGTCAGTCTGTCAGTCTGTCAGTCTGTCAGTCTGTCAGTCTGTCAGTCTGTCAGTCTGTCAGTCTGTCAGTCTGTCAGTCTGTCAGTCTGTCAGTCTGTCAGTCTGTCAGTCTGTCAGTCTGTCAGTCTGTCAGTCTGTCAGTCTGTCAGTCTGTCAGTCTGTCAGTCTGTCAGTCTGTCAGTCTGTCAGTCTGTCAGTCTGTCAGTCTGTCAGTCTGTCAGTCTGTCAGTCTGTCAGTCTGTCAGTCTGTCAGTCTGTCAGTCTGTCAGTCTGTCAGTCTGTCAGTCTGTCAGTCTGTCAGTCTGTCAGTCTGTCAGTCTGTCAGTCTGTCAGTCTGTCAGTCTGTCAGTCTGTCAGTCTGTCAGTCTGTCAGTCTGTCAGTCTGTCAGTCTGTCAGTCTGTCAGTCTGTCAGTCTGTCAGTCTGTCAGTCTGTCAGTCTGTCAGTCTGTCAGTCTGTCAGTCTGTCAGATCTGTCAGTCTGTCATCTGTCAGTCTGTCAGTCTGTCAGTCTGTCAGTCTGTCAGTCTGTCAGTCTGTCAGTCTGTCAGTCTGTCAGTCTGTCAGTCTGTCAGTCTGTCAGTCTGTCAGTCTGTCAGTCTGTCAGTCTGTCAGTCTGTCAGTCTGTCAGTCTGTCAGTCTGTCAGTCTGTCAGTCTGTCAGTCTGTCAGTCTGTCAGTCTGTCAGTCTGTCAGTCTGTCAGTCTGTCAGTCTGTCAGTCTGTCAGTCTGTCAGTCTGTCAGTCTGTCAGTCTGTCAGTCTGTCAGTCTGTCAGTCTGTCAGTCTGTCAGTCTGTCAGTCTGTCAGTCTGTCAGTCTGTCAGTCTGTCAGTCTGTCAGTCTGTCAGTCTGTCAGTCTGTCAGTCTGTCAGTCTGTCAGTCTGTCAGTCTGTCAGTCTGTCAGTCTGTCAGTCTGTCAGTCTGTCAGTCTGTCAGTCTGTCAGTCTGTCAGTCTGTCAGTCTGTCAGTCTGTCAGTCTGTCAGTCTGTCAGTCTGTCAGTCTGTCAGTCTGTCAGTCTGTCAGTCTGTCAGTCTGTCAGTCTGTCAGTCTGTCAGTCTGTCAGTCTGTCAGTCTGTCAGTCTGTCAGTCTGTCAGTCTGTCAGTCTGTCAGTCTGTCAGTCTGTCAGTCTGTCAGTCTGTCAGTCTGTCAGTCTGTCAGTCTGTCAGTCTGTCAGTCTGTCAGTCTGTCAGTCTGTCAGTCTGTCAGTCTGTCAGTCTGTCAGTCTGTCAGTCTGTCAGTCTGTCAGTCTGTCAGTCTGTCAGTCTGTCAGTCTGTCAGTCTGTCAGTCTGTCAGTCTGTCAGTCTGTCAGTCTGTCAGTCTGTCAGTCTGTCAGTCTGTCAGTCTGTCAGTCTGTCAGTCTGTCAGTCTGTCAGTCTGTCAGTCTGTCAGTCTGTCAGTCTGTCAGTCTGTCAGTCTGTCAGTCTGTCAGTCTGTCAGTCTGTCAGTCTGTCAGTCTGTCAGTCTGTCAGTCTGTCAGTCTGTCAGTCTGTCAGTCTGTCAGTCTGTCAGTCTGTCAGTCTGTCAGTCTGTCAGTCTGTCAGTCTGTCAGTCTGTCAGTCTGTCAGTCTGTCAGTCTGTCAGTCTGTCAGTCTGTCAGTCTGTCAGTCTGTCAGTCTGTCAGTCTGTCAGTCTGTCAGTCTGTCAGTCTGTCAGTCTGTCAGTCTGTCAGTCTGTCAGTCTGTCAGTCTGTCAGTCTGTCAGTCTGTCAGTCTGTCAGTCTGTCAGTCTGTCAGTCTGTCAGTCTGTCAGTCTGTCAGTCTGTCAGTCTGTCAGTCTGTCAGTCTGTCAGTCTGTCAGTCTGTCAGTCTGTCAGTCTGTCAGTCTGTCAGTCTGTCAGTCTGTCAGTCTGTCAGTCTGTCAGTCTGTCAGTCTGTCAGTCTGTCAGTCTGTCAGTCTGTCAGTCTGTCAGTCTGTCAGTCTGTCAGTCTGTCAGTCTGTCAGTCTGTCAGTCTGTCAGTCTGTCAGTCTGTCAGTCTGTCAGTCTGTCAGTCTGTCAGTCTGTCAGTCTGTCAGTCTGTCAGTCTGTCAGTCTGTCAGTCTGTCAGTCTGTCAGTCTGTCAGTCTGTCAGTCTGTCAGTCTGTCAGTCTGTCAGTCTGTCAGTCTGTCAGTCTGTCAGTCTGTCAGTCTGTCAGTCTGTCAGTCTGTCAGTCTGTCAGTCTGTCAGTCTGTCAGTCTGTCAGTCTGTCAGTCTGTCAGTCTGTCAGTCTGTCAGTCTGTCAGTCTGTCAGTCTGTCAGTCTGTCAGTCTGTCAGTCTGTCAGTCTGTCAGTCTGTCAGTCTGTCAGTCTGTCAGTCTGTCAGTCTGTCAGTCTGTCAGTCTGTCAGTCTGTCAGTCTGTCAGTCTGTCAGTCTGTCAGTCTGTCAGTCTGTCAGTCTGTCAGTCTGTCAGTCTGTCAGTCTGTCAGTCTGTCAGTCTGTCAGTCTGTCAGTCTGTCAGTCTGTCAGTCTGTCAGTCTGTCAGTCTGTCAGTCTGTCAGTCTGTCAGTCTGTCAGTCTGTCAGTCTGTCAGTCTGTCAGTCTGTCAGTCTGTCAGTCTGTCAGTCTGTCAGTCTGTCAGTCTGTCAGTCTGTCAGTCTGTCAGTCTGTCAGTCTGTCAGTCTGTCAGTCTGTCAGTCTGTCAGTCTGTCAGTCTGTCAGTCTGTCAGTCTGTCAGTCTGTCAGTCTGTCAGTCTGTCAGTCTGTCAGTCTGTCAGTCTGTCAGTCTGTCAGTCTGTCAGTCTGTCAGTCTGTCAGTCTGTCAGTCTGTCAGTCTGTCAGTCTGTCAGTCTGTCAGTCTGTCAGTCTGTCAGTCTGTCAGTCTGTCAGTCTGTCAGTCTGTCAGTCTGTCAGTCTGTCAGTCTGTCAGTCTGTCAGTCTGTCAGTCTGTCAGTCTGTCAGTCTGTCAGTCTGTCAGTCTGTCAGTCTGTCAGTCTGTCAGTCTGTCAGTCTGTCAGTCTGTCAGTCTGTCAGTCTGTCAGTCTGTCAGTCTGTCAGTCTGTCAGTCTGTCAGTCTGTCAGTCTGTCAGTCTGTCAGTCTGTCAGTCTGTCAGTCTGTCAGTCTGTCAGTCTGTCAGTCTGTCAGTCTGTCAGTCTGTCAGTCTGTCAGTCTGTCAGTCTGTCAGTCTGTCAGTCTGTCAGTCTGTCAGTCTGTCAGTCTGTCAGTCTGTCAGTCTGTCAGTCTGTCAGTCTGTCAGTCTGTCAGTCTGTCAGTCTGTCAGTCTGTCAGTCTGTCAGTCTGTCAGTCTGTCAGTCTGTCAGTCTGTCAGTCTGTCAGTCTGTCAGTCTGTCAGTCTGTCAGTCTGTCAGTCTGTCAGTCTGTCAGTCTGTCAGTCTGTCAGTCTGTCAGTCTGTCAGTCTGTCAGTCTGTCAGTCTGTCAGTCTGTCAGTCTGTCAGTCTGTCAGTCTGTCAGTCTGTCAGTCTGTCAGTCTGTCAGTCTGTCAGTCTGTCAGTCTGTCAGTCTGTCAGTCTGTCAGTCTGTCAGTCTGTCAGTCTGTCAGTCTGTCAGTCTGTCAGTCTGTCAGTCTGTCAGTCTGTCAGTCTGTCAGTCTGTCAGTCTGTCAGTCTGTCAGTCTGTCAGTCTGTCAGTCTGTCAGTCTGTCAGTCTGTCAGTCTGTCAGTCTGTCAGTCTGTCAGTCTGTCAGTCTGTCAGTCTGTCAGTCTGTCAGTCTGTCAGTCTGTCAGTCTGTCAGTCTGTCAGTCTGTCAGTCTGTCAGTCTGTCAGTCTGTCAGTCTGTCAGTCTGTCAGTCTGTCAGTCTGTCAGTCTGTCAGTCTGTCAGTCTGTCAGTCTGTCAGTCTGTCAGTCTGTCAGTCTGTCAGTCTGTCAGTCTGTCAGTCTGTCAGTCTGTCAGTCTGTCAGTCTGTCAGTCTGTCAGTCTGTCAGTCTGTCAGTCTGTCAGTCTGTCAGTCTGTCAGTCTGTCAGTCTGTCAGTCTGTCAGTCTGTCAGTCTGTCAGTCTGTCAGTCTGTCAGTCTGTCAGTCTGTCAGTCTGTCAGTCTGTCAGTCTGTCAGTCTGTCAGTCTGTCAGTCTGTCAGTCTGTCAGTCTGTCAGTCTGTCAGTCTGTCAGTCTGTCAGTCTGTCAGTCTGTCAGTCTGTCAGTCTGTCAGTCTGTCAGTCTGTCAGTCTGTCAGTCTGTCAGTCTGTCAGTCTGTCAGTCTGTCAGTCTGTCAGTCTGTCAGTCTGTCAGTCTGTCAGTCTGTCAGTCTGTCAGTCTGTCAGTCTGTCAGTCTGTCAGTCTGTCAGTCTGTCAGTCTGTCAGTCTGTCAGTCTGTCAGTCTGTCAGTCTGTCAGTCTGTCAGTCTGTCAGTCTGTCAGTCTGTCAGTCTGTCAGTCTGTCAGTCTGTCAGTCTGTCAGTCTGTCTGCCTGTCAGTCTGTCTGCATTTATGTATATACACATACAGCCCAAACGGGTTGTCCGAATGGCTTCAAACTTGATATATAGAATTAAAACCCATTTTTCTCGAAAACAGCTTTTGATTTAAAAAAAGTGCAGCTTTTTAGGTACGACCGATCATATGGTTGA